>JAKSZU010000010.1:59217518-59470018 GCA_026018925.1 Tupaia tana | reverse complement strand
ATGAATTTCAGTAGTTGCTGTGGGGAAATCAGGAGAAATAACACAATTCCATAAAATAAGTATAGTTAAATATACTAGTGCAGTGTGATTGATACAAAATCTATTATTGTTTGGTCTTGTGGAAATTAGAGAATATATTGGGAAACCCAGAACCCAAAGGATGTACTTTGATAGCCCTAAGACAATAACCATATTGGTCACGGTCTTCAGTTCTATTCACTAAAGAGATGTTCAATTTATGTGTAATTTAACAAAATAAAGCTGAAGATTGGTTGTTTTCTTTTTAAAATCATAACACGTCAACACTTAAAACTTAAAAATGCACCATTTAAACCAAGATCTTGATTATACAAAATGTGAAAGGTAGTCAGGGACCTCCTCTTATTCTTTATCTTCACTTAAAGGAGCCCTTTCAGAGTGCACTGATAGTGCCAGTTCTGCTCATGGAAACCTCCGTATTCAGGAAACACCATGTGCCCTAGACCTTTCTTTCTACTTCTCTCTTCCTGCCAGTTATATTTCCCACTCCTTCAATGTCCTGTTATTCTGATTATGTAATCTGTGCTCAAAACAAGCAATAAACTGTTATTCTGATTATGTAATCTGTATTCAAAACAAGCAATACACATACAGTTAATTTTTTTTTCCTTTATGAGAGAGAGAGGAAGAGAGGACAAAAATGAGGAAAAGAAAAGGAAAAAGAGAGAGAGAGGTAGGTATTTTTGACAGGGTCTCTTTGTATCCATATTTTCCTGCCCCTCTCCTAATTAGCTGGGATTACAGGTGTGCACAGTGTGCACGCACACACACACACACATGCACACAATGGTGTGTTCACATTGGCCCAGGGAACAGAATCCAGGCCTCCCATGACACTTCCAGTCTCTCAAATAGTGGCTTTAGCTATGCACAACTGCAGCTGGACCTATATTCATATTTTAAAAATATTTGCTGACACAAATTTTCTAATTACAAAATGTTTCAGTAAGACCCTTGAGAAAAGATTTATAAGCAGATAAGTACATTTAAGGATGGCTTCGCCTAAAGACTTAGAAAAGATAAAAAGATCATCCTTGGCCTTGGGGAAAAACTTGGTGAAAATAATTGTCTTTCAGGTAGAGTCAAGATCCTACACCTGCCTGTTCTTCATAGAATATTTATCTCCACATAGGACCACTTCCTTCCCTCCAACAGTTTCAACAAATTTTAGGTACTGCTTAAGCCCAGCTTTTGGAAAACTGGAGGAATATTTATTTGATTAATTTTTCAACCCAGCACCAAATGAAGAATATGCTAATCCTACTCTAATGTTTGGCCCTAGTATGGTTTAACAAGGTTTCCCATGCCCTTGCACTTTGTAAACTGCTCCTCCAGAATGGGATCTACCTCTAATCCCCAGTCCTTGAGCTGAGACTATACTAACTACGGATAGGCCACTGCAGATCTGCCTCTCTGCCTTTCCACATATTATCTGCTTTTGATTCTCTGTTACTTGGTTTCTCTTACTTCTTGAAGTTTTGCAAATAATCCTTATCAGCACACTGTCACTGGTCATCTGTCCAGAGTTCTGTCTTTTACTTACTTCTACCTTCACCAGGCATCAGGCTCCATCTGCCACTGAGAAACTACTTACTTATTTGGAAGGTGTACTGTGTTTCCAAGACTCTTTCTCACTCAGAGTGGTTTTAAAATTCCTGTGAGTCCTAAGACGATCTCTCTTTCAGTGAACATTTGGAAGTAGTAGGACTCTTTTTTATTTTATTGATTTATTTTTTTAAGTGAGAGATTTTTACTATAGGTTGTGTAAGCTCATGAAGAGACAGAGAGAAAGAAAGAGAGAAATCACCCCTCAAGGGTTGTGGCCATGCGACAATCCCTTCTCCTCTATTCTCCTTTTGGCACTTTGGGCATGCACACACATGCACCTCACCCTGGCACACGCACCCGGTATGAGTTTTAATCCACCAGGTCTAAGATGCTAACCATGGTCAACTATGTCAAGAGTCCAGCTTCGTAAGCATTATACCACCTGCTGGTCCCATAACTAGTTGAACCTTTAAAAACAGTCGAACTCTCTCATTTTATATAAGAGAATAGGAGTTTGAGAAGTGAGGCAAACAACTCAAGATGGAATAGTTTATAACTGGGAGAGCTGTGATAATAATCCCAGGCTCATGGCTCCTAGAGTATAGGATCCATTCATTACACAATGTTGGTGGCTTAAGGACAGCCAGATGTCATGCCATGCTTCAACTGAGATTATGTGAAGGGATGAAAAGAAACATGTTGACTTGTCAGACTTGGAGTGAAAAAAAAAGTGGTAACTTGAATTTCTTGATCTATAGATAATATGACCTTCAGCAAACATTTAGCTTCCCTCAGCTTCGATTTCTTATTCTGTCAATTTACAAATAATAATGTCAGGTATGCAAATAATGTTTGAAAATTGAGAAAGATATGTTAATGTGCCTAAATTCTTTTTCTTCAGGTACATAACAGGCCTTCAATTAATAAAAATTATCACCTGTCCCCACTTCCTTCCCTATATCTTGAGGAAAATCATTAGCTCTTAACATTTTGATCAGATATTAAGTAAAATATAAAGTCTCTAAATATTTATTATAATGGAACTGTTGACTCAATTCCTTAACTTAGTATGATTATTTTAATTTTATTTTTACTTCAGGCACACCAAAACTTTAATCAGCAAAATAAATTTGTGTAACTAATATATTACTGATAAGTCACTGGGAAAGTCATGACATATTTTTCTATGTAAAAATGCATCATGACTTTCCCAATAACACAATATTTTAAACTTTTATTTCTTTATTTCTTTGTTTGTTTGTTTGCTATTGTGCATTTGTGCTTGCTCAAGACAGAGAAACAGAGATTGAGAGAGGGAAAATGAAGGCATACCACCCCTCAGGGGAGTAGCCACACTGCAATCTTTTCTTTTCCATTCTCCTCTTAAGATTATGGGCAGTTTGGGAACCAGCAGTTAGCGTAATGGCTATGTCACTGGACTCCCACGTAGTCGCCCGCAGTTTGCGTCCCGGACCCGGTGGCTTAAAACTCACGCCGGGTGCATGTGCGTGCATACCCAAGATCCCGAGAGGAGAATGGAGGAGAAGGGATTGCAGCGTGGCCATCCCCCCTGGGGGGTGATTTCTCGCTTTCCGTCTCTATGTCTCTGTCTGTCTGGCGAGCGCACGTGCCCTATAGCAAAAACCTCTCAAGAAAAAAAAAATGATTGTGGGCAGTTTCACACACATGCCTAGTTTGTTTTTCAAGCTACCAGGTCTAGTCATCAAACCACCAGCTGGCCATGTCTAATCTAGCAGCCTTAACCGCCATGCCACCTGCTGGCCCTATGCTACTTCTAATATAATAATTATGAACATGATAATTATCTTGAAGTGGTTCTTTTACATAAGTAGAGAATTCAAAAATTCATTTAATAAATACTTATCAGATTTACCTCAAATAAGGACAATGTGGGTACTTTATACACAGTGCTAAACACGAAAGGCAGTCTGTAACCTAGGAAAACCTATATTCTATTAAAGAATAACGAAAACCGAGGGAGTAGATAAGTACTATAATTTCAGATGATAATAAATGTTGTGCAAAAACATGGGTAAAAGAGCAAAATATGAAAGTGGTGGAATTTTAGTGTGTTTCTTACACTGGTTCTTAGAAACAGATTCTGACGTGAAGAACTATAGATTTCTTGAGAAAATTTCTCCCAGTAGACAAACCAAGAAGGAAATGAGGAAGGTGGAATTGTACATATGGACAAGTTGGTCCTCTGAGCCTTCAAATATTCTGAGCGGATCTGGAGTCTGTAGGAATTCTCTCAAATGGTACCGAGAAGCTGATATAACCCCACATCAATAGTCACGAATTATGGGCCACCACTTCAGAGTTAACATAACTCTGGGCAAGGAAGTTTCTATGGAAAAATTGTAGCTCTAAGTAGAAGAGTAACTGCAATTATAGATCATTAAATCTAAAATAAATCTAAAATAAACTAAGTAAGACAGGAAACAAAGATAAGAGTAATGAAAAACATGCAATGGGGTTCCAATAAGGTAAAACTAATTTGGCATGAAACAGTCTAGAATATATGGTCAAGCAGATACTAAGTTATAGTAATGATGGATTTTTTTTTTTTTTCTGTAGAGTACATGCACTCACCAGACAGACAAAAACAGAGAGAGTAGGTGAGAAAGAACCTTCTGGAGGGTGGGGTATTGGCCACACCACAATCCCTTCTTCCATTCTCTTCTTGGGATTTTGGGCACAAACACACACACACCTCTGGCATTTCTTTCAAGCCACTGGGTCCAGGACTCAAGCCACACGGTTGACCAAGTGGGATCTAGTCACCTTAACCAGACTATCAGCTGGCTCCAGAATATAATTTTTTAGTTTTCTTTTCCATAGGGATGTTTGCTTATTGGAGAGAGACAGTGAGAGGGAAAATAAGAAATTTCCCCTGCAGGGGGAATGGCCACACCACAATCCCTTCTCCTCCATTCTCCTCTTGAGATTTCTGACATCCATGCACACATGCATGACATAATTTTCAAGCCACCAGGTATGGAACTCAAATCACAGTCCACCATGTGTGAGTTCAGCACCTTAACCACGATGATTGAATTGAAACTTTAAAGAGATTGTGTAAGAGGCAAATTTATTGGCAATTATGACTATAAGAATTGTCTCAATACTGTTGAGAAAAACAAAGATGATTAGAAATAAAGAGGCTCCCAAACTGAGAGGCAAGGGTGTTGAATAAATCATCTGACCAAGTATGAGTCATACAGAAAACGGCTAAAGTGTAGTGGAAGAGAAATAAGAATTACAAATTTTTATTTAAATCAGTACCTCTTTTTTATTGTTTATTGAACATATTCTATATGACTAGAAAACAAAATTCTATTGCTAAATAGCTTAGGAAACATTTCATGAAAGTAAAGTAGGTACAATAACTCTAGGATTTCTCAATGTTTAATACATGCATATTTATTTTAAATATCTTAAAGACTGATAGTGTAACAAGTTCCCCAAATGTTTTCGAGGACTAGGAATACCAAGGAATATAACAAGAAAATACTAATTAATACTCTAGAGCAGTAAGTCACCCAAATTTTGAGAATAGAACTCATGAATAGTTTCCCTTAAAAATGTATACACAGGTCTGGACCCCTGACCTGGTGGTTAAGGGAGCTGGGTCCCACATGGCCAACCAAAGTTATAGTCCTGGTCCCCACCCCTTGGAAAACATGCCAGGTGTGTGCATGTGAATACCCCAAATCCTGACAGAATAGAGAAATGGAGGAGAAGGAATTATGGAGTGGCCATGCCCTACTAGGGGATGCTTTTTCTCTCTCTCTGTTGCTCTGTCTCTCTCTGGAGAGCACAAATGCCTTTTGGAAAATTTAAAAAAAAAAAAAAAAAAATATATATATATATATATATATATATATACATACATATATAAAATACAGTAAAGAAAATGCACACACACACACACACACACAAAGTGCACAGTTTCATATGATTAATATAATACAAATCTTGAGACACCAATGGAGCCCAGATTACAAATCTCTATCCCCTGTTTGTGCTACTAATGTCTGGTTAAAAGACATCACCATCAGTGTCACTTGAATGCTTGTTTGATATAAAGACCACCAGGCCTTACTCAGGAATTACTGGATCAGAATCTATTGGGTTGTCGGGAAAATCATGACACATTTTTGCATGGAAAATACATCATGAGTTTCCCAATGACCTAATACATTTAAAAATGATTCTCAGGTCATTTGTATCACATTTAAGTTTGAAAAGCCTTCTCAAGAAGATCATACACTTAGTTCAGACTCAGTAAAAGGAGAAACTATTTTATACAGTTAGACAATGAATACAATTTCAAACTTTCCTCTGAATTTTCCCCAAGCTTTTACATGGACTTAGATTGGCCTTGAAAACAGGTGAGGCAGCCAATTATGGCAGTATGGTAGTAATGCAAAATGATCTGTGATACTGAAACCATATGGAAAGGTCCTTGGTTCGCATCCTGAGGTCTTTTTATTCAGGCTGGACATGCAGTCATCATCACTAGCTGAGGCATGGGAAGGATTGTGAGGTGAAGACCCTGTTAAGCATGCCTCTCACTCTTTTTCCTTCTTTCCATCTCTTATAGGAAAAAATATTATTTTTTAAAAAGTGAGAATTTTCCCACTTAATATTTTGTCAGTTTTAAAAAACAAATAATAGTAAAATGATACTAACCATTAATTATCTGGCTGGTGCAAGACATAGAGTTTGAAAAGTCATTCTCTTATATCTTAATACCACTAACATGTGATTTATAAAGGCATAGAAATGTAATCTCAGGAGTTTTCATATTTCCTTAAAAGATTAAACAGCCATGTAAATCCATTATCTGGAAGGTTAGAAATAAATGTCAGTTCCTGGGTGTCCCATAACAGAGAGTGCCGATTCATAATAACAGAGAGAACACAAGGTCTTTTTTTGAGAGATTTATGTCTGATTGCAATTTCTTAAATCCAGATACCCACAATCTATGGTAGGTACCACTTTATCTGCTAAAAAATAATTTACGATATGAAATTGAGAGATAAGGGAAAGAATGTGGAAAGATATTCTCCACTCATTAATCTTTACAGGTAAGTATTGCTGTTTTATATAATTGGTTTAGCCCTTCTTTCTTGGAAGCTATACCTTTATAAATGAAGACCAGCAATACTTTTATTTTTCTAAATTGGATCCCATTTTTTATTTATTGATAAAATAAATAAATATTAAAATATTTAAATATATAGGTATATTTAAAACAAATGCTCTCATCAGATAATTTAGTTTTAAAATGGTCTTAGGACCAGAAATTGGCATAATGGCTACGTCGTTGGACTCGAGTCCCGGACCTGATGGCTTAAACTCACACCGGGTGCATGTGCGTGTGTGCCCAAGATCCCGAGAGGAGACTGGAGGAGAAGGGATTGCAGCGTGGCCATCCCCCCTGGGGGGTGATTTCTCACTTTCTGTCTCTCTGTCTCTGTCTTTCTGGCGAGTGCATGCACCCTATAGCAAAAATCTCTCCAAAAAAAAGAAAGAAAAAGAAAATGGCCTCTTAAATTGGACCAGCAGGTGCACAAAGGTTAAGGCAGCTGGATCTCACATGGCCAACTACGCAGTTCAAATCTTGGACCCAGTGGCTTCAATATCATGCTGGACCTGTGTGCACAGGTGCCAAGTCTCAAGAGGAAAATGGAGGAGAAAGGATTATGGTGTGACCAACCTCCTAGAGGGTTATTTCTCACTTTTCCTCTCTCTGTATTGCTCTCAATCTCTCTCAGGCAAACTCAGGTGCCCTATAGCAAAAACAAACATAAAAATGGTCTCTGAAATTCATAAATGCTTTAAAATGTACAAAATTAATAAATGTAATATGGATATAAGAAAAAAGTGAGTTTAGATATACAAAATTGAAATGAATCCTGGCAGTTCCAACTCTTACAGAAGTAAGTGGAGCATGGACGATATATTTTTCAGAATGCAATTTGTACAGATTGCCATTTCTAGGGCACTGACTTCAGGCACTCTATTAACAAACCATTCAGTGTTGGCACTTCTCAACTGATCTTTAGAGGTGAACGTTACACAAATACATTATTTTATAGTCTTCAAAGTTCTTAAGTAAGTAATTTATCTAGCTTTAGTAATAGTCAATGGCTTTTACATTCGTTTTATTTGTAATATGGCACAAATTACTCCAAATGTAGCTGATGAGACACTCAAAAATACGTATTAATATTCTTCATTAACTCTTGCTAAATGAAATGGCCCAGTTTATTTTTAAGGATATCTTATTTAATCCATTATCTTATTTATCCATTCATTTATTTAAAATCATTATTGTAATAAATTGATAAATAACAATTGTACATATTTATGGAATATGGTGTAATATTGTGATACCTGTATACAATATGTAATGATCAAGTCAGGATAATTATAATTTCTACCACCTCAAATATTTATTATTTTTGGTACTGAGGACAGTCTAAATCCTCTTCTAGCTTTTCTATACAATAACTCATTGTTACTACAATTGCTATTATGTGTAGTTGCCCTCTAGTGTACTCTAGAATTTATTTCTCCTTCCTAAATGTATTTTTGTATCTGTTAAATATAATCTCCCAATCCTTCTCTCTCCCCCCACAGCTTCTAGTAACTACTATCCTGATCTTTAGTTCCATGAGATCAACTTTTTTAGCTTACACATATGAGAGAGAACATGCAATACTTCTCTTTTTGAGTCTAACTTATTTTACTTGAGATAATGTCCTCCAGGTGCATATTAGCAGGTATGACAGAACTTCATTCTTTTTATGGCTAAATAGTGTTTCATTATGCATATATACTAGCTCTTCTTTATCAATTCATGTGTTGATATACATTAAGATTAATTCTATATCTCAGCCATTGTAAATGGGGCTGAAATAAATACGGGAGTACAGCCAACTCTTCAACATACTTATTTCTTTTTCTTTTTTTAAGAGGAATTTTTGGTATATGATGCATGCACTTGCTGGAGAGACAGAGAGAAACAAAAAGAGACAAGTCACCCCCTCCCCAGGGGGGATGGCCATGCTGTAATCCCTTCTCCCCTGTTCTCCTCTTGGGATTTTGGACATGCACACACACATGTACCCAGCATAAGTTTTAAGCTGCCATGTCTGACTCAAACCACAGTCAACTTCATGGGAGTCCAGAGACATAACCATTACACATCTGCTGGTCCCTGATTTCTTTTTTCTTTACATATATACCTAATATTGAAATTTCTGGATTGTATAAAATTTGAGAAATTTTCACACTGGTTCCATGGTGGTTGTACCAATTTTCATTTGTAATTTTTTTTTTTTTTCTTTTTGAGATACTGTTGCTATAGGGCATATGTGCTCACCAGAAAGACAGAGAGAAACAGAAAGTGAGACATCATCCCCCGGGGAGGATGGAAACACAACAATTCCTATTTTTCCATTCTTCTCTCAGGATTTTGGGAACTCATGCGCACATGCCTGGCATGTGTTCGAGCCACTGGGTCCAAGGCTCAAATCATGGTTGGCCATGTAAGAGTCCAGCAATGTAACCACTACACCATCTACTGGTCCCCCAATTTACACTCTTAACAGTATATAAGAGTTCTTTATTCTCCTTTTCATTGCCATCATTCGTGGTTAGTGAGAGATGGTATCTCACTGTGGTTTTGCTTTGCTTATCTCCATCAATTAGCGATGTTGTTTAGTGATGCTGAGGGTTCTTTATATACTTTTTGGCCTTTTGTACCTTTTCTTTTGAGAAGTATCTAATAATATGATGTGCTCACTTAAATTTTTTTTTGGTGTTTTTTGTTTGTTTGTTTTGTGGTTGTTTTTTTTTTTTTTTTTTTTTTTTTTTTTTTTTTTTTTTTTTTCCTGAGTTGAGTCCCTTGTATATTCTGGATAATAATCTCTTGTTGGATAGTTTATAAATATTTTTCCCATTATATGAGTTGGTTCAATAATTCTTTTTTTTTTTCTTTTTAAGAGAGATTTTTGCTATAGAATTCTTGTGTTTGCCAGAGAAACAGAGAGGCAGAAAGTAAGAAATCATGCCCTGGGGAGATGGCCACACTGCAATCCCTTCTCCATTCTCAGAAGTCAATACTTGAGAGACAAGGGTTGGAGGAAAGGTTTCATTATTCAAAAGCTGTCAACCTGAGAAAATGGAGGATCAATGCCCAACACCATCTGTCAAGTCCCAGTGGAACATGAGGTTTTTAATGGAGACTGAAAGGAAGATTTTTGTTGTTTTGCACAGCATAGCAGTTAAGCATCTTCTGCACTGATCCCTCAAAAAGGCTTGTTGCCCTCAGCTGTGGCTGTTTCAGCTGGACTGGATCATCATGGAAGCCCTTATCTTTTTTGAGCACTTTTGCTTTCCTATTTCAAGACCCTCAAGATCCAGTCTCTGCAAAGCTATAATTAGTCCCTTCAAACTAAGTATTTAAACAAAATTTATTGTGCCAAAGACAGAAAATAAGCTAAGTCTCTAATACATTAATCTATGGTGTTGGATTTAATATGGAGTCACTTCAGTTCTTCACTTAGCCTTGTTGTACATTTGATGTACTTCTTCAGTTGATATGGTTTCATTTGCCTACTGTTGATTTTGTTGTCTTTGCCTTATTCATCAAATTCCTGCCTAGATCTAAGTCCTGAAGTGTTTTATCCATGACATTTTCTAGTAGTCCCATAATTTCAGGTCTTTCATTCAAACCTGTAACCTATTTTAGGTTGATGTTTATATGTAGTGAGAGATAGGGGCCTATATTCTTCCCCCTGTATGTGTATATCCTGTTTTTCCAGTTTCCCATTTCCCTATTATACTTTCTTTCTGCATTTGTCAAATATCGGTTGACTGTGTACACATGGACTTATTTCTGGGTTCTCATTTCTATTCCATGGGTCTATGTGTCTGTTTTTATTCCAAGACCATGCTGTTTTAATTGTCATAGTTTGTAGTATGTTTTGAAGTTAACTAAGGTGATGTTTCCAGCTTGCTCTTGTTCTTTGTGCTCAGGATAGCTTTGGCTTTTTTTTTTCTTTTTGTGGGGGGCGTCCATAAAAATTTTAGAGTTCTCTATTTCTGTGGAGAACGTCATTTATACTTTGATGGAAATTGCATTCAATCTGTAGATTGCTTTGTTTAGTCTGATCATTTTAACACTGTTAATTCTTGCAATCCATGAGCATGAGATTCCTTTTCATTTCTTCTGCATGGCCTCTGATTATTTTATTATATTTTTAGATTTTATGAACATATATAAATTGTACATATTTGTGATTATAATATGATTTTTCAATACATGCATACAATGTGTAATAATTAAACTGAGATAATCAATATGCCCATAATCTCAATTATGTATCATTATTTTATGTTGGGACACCAAAAATCCTCTTTCTTATTTACTCTGAAGTATATAATATGTTGTTGTTAAACACATTCTTATCTTTGATTTATAGTTTTCCTTGTAGAGTTCTTCCACTTCAATGTTTAAACTTATTCCTAAGTAATTTTTAATGGGATTGCTTTCTTAATTTATTTTCCAGCTGGTTTGTTCTTTGAATATAAAAGCACAACCAATTTTTGTATATTGATTTTGTATCCTGCAGCTTTATCAGATTTGTTTAACAGTTCTAAGAGATTTTTGGTGTAGTCTTTACAATTTTTTCCTACTTATAAAATTATATCATCTGCAAATAGAGACAATTTTACTTCCTCATTTCCAATATGGATGCTCTTTATTTCTTTCTCTTGCCCAGTTATGGCTAGAATTTCCAAAATTATACTTAATAAGGGTGGTGAGAGTAGCCATTCTTGTCTTGTTCCAGTTCTCAGAAGAAAAGCTTTCAACTTTTCTCCATTCAGTATATTTGACATATATGGCCCTAATTTTATTGAGGTGTATTACATTTATTCCTAATTTTTTGAGAATTGTTATCATGAAGTAATTTTAAAGTTTATCAAATGCTTTTTGCGCAATACTGTGTGAACATATGATTTTTAAAATTCATTTCAATGTTTTGTAATATTTTATTATATAAATACATGGCAGTTTACACATTAATTCAACTGTTGATGGGTATTTACTTCTTAGAGTTATTATGGTAATTTTCAAATGTGTTCTGTTTCCAACTTTTGGTTAGCATATGTTTTTTGGCAAACATATATGCACATTTCTTTTAGGTACATACCTAGGAATAGAATTGCTGGGTCAAAGGGTACTTACATATTTAGTTTCATTTACTGCTACAGTGTTTTCTACTGCAATCTAGTAAAACATGAACTTTAGATTTACTTAAAGCCAGTAGTTAAATATATTTGCAAATACATTTTTAAAAAGCAACGTCTTGATTACTGTATTTTCTCTCTCGCTTTTCATGCTAAAGAACACACTTAGTAATCACACATGAGTTGTCAGCTTTTAGATTTTGAATATTTGAAAATGTTTCATTTTGCTTTTACTCTTAAAGGATAGCTTAGCTACATATAAAATTATATTATAGGTTGATTGTTAATTTCATGCAAAACTTTTAAGCCATTATTCCTTTTAATCACTCTGTTGTTAAGAAGCCTATTACAAATCTTATTCCCCTACCCAAAAGTAAGCAAACTGCTTTCCTTTCTGGCAACTTTTAGAATTATCTCTCACCATTAATATCTTTTGTTTTTTGAAGATGTGATCAGAGGAGGATTGAGTTTGTTTGTTTTTTTATTTATTTATTAATTTATTTATTTTTATTCTCAGTATATACAGGCTTTCAATTTGAAGAATCATCTCACTCCTCAGTTCCATAAAATGTTTAGTCATGATTGTTCAGTCTTTTTTTTTTTTTCCTTTGGAGAGGTTTTTGCTATAGAGCGAGTGCACTCGCCAGAAAGACAGAGAGAGACATAGAGACAGGAAGTGAGAAATCACCCCCCAGGGGGGATGGCCACGCCACAATCCCTTCTCCTTCTTTCTCCTCTTGGGATCTTGAGCACACATGCACACACACCCGGCATGAGTTTTAAGCCACCGGGTCTAGGACTCGAACTGCGGTCACTATGTGGGAGTCCAGCGACATAGCCATTATGCTAACTGCTGGTCCCTGTTCAGTCTTTTTTTAAAATTTATTTATTTTATTTTTAATTTGTGGCACTCCTATGACATACGTTGGTTTCTTTCTTCATATTTTATTTCTTTTTACATATTTTACATCTGTTTTATTTCTTTGTACTACATTTTTCATAAATTATTTATTTCACTGAATTCACAAATGTTCTTTGAGATATTGTTTCAATTAAGTTGTCTATTGATCTGTTTTTATTGTCAGAGGATGAGTGTGCTTGGTATAAATAAAGTAGCCTTGAGTTATTCATTTTCAAAATTGTCTTAACAAGAATTTCTTAACCAGTTTACAGATGTGACAAACCCAGAAAGTACACATGCTAGAAAAGTTACTGAACAAACAACCCCAAAACAAGTTACCCTTGAGCAATGACTTCTCAAGATGGTGGCTGGTCATCAATCCTTTGCTCTTTTAATTCTAATTCTTCTCCCACCTCAGAATATTTGGTGGGCTTTTCTGCAGGCTTGTCTTGAGCCTGTTCCTTAGTACCTAATAAGGGATAATAAAACTGACAATGCGGGGGAAGATGGTATACCTCATAGTACTCAGCCAATGAAGAACTGGGGGAGGGACTTGCACACTGGGGAAAAAAAAATGAAAAGGGCTTGCTGTAACTAATTTGAGTGTGTTTGCTCCTCAGACACCCATTTTTTCCCCATACCTCATGTCTCTGTCTATTCTACGGCACTACATGAGAGAGCACATTTCTCACACTACGCAGAAAGAGAGAGAGAAAGAGAAAGAAAGAACTCCCAGTCACCCCAAGCCTCCCAGGAGCGTGATCATGCTACAATCCTTTGGCCTCCATTTCTCTATTTTCAGGATTTGGGGCATGCATATATATGTGCCCAACATATTTTTCAAGCTACAGCAGCCAGAATTTGAACATGGTTAGCCATCTGGGATCAAGTCTTTATGCAGAGAACTTAACTAATGTACTACAGGACCAGACCAGATATTAAAAAATAATAATGAATTTTTTTTTTATTCTTTCAGCCCTTGTCAATATAGATTTTTGTTTTATTTGTTTTCCTCTATAGAACTGTGGGAATTAAAAGCTATAGCTCCAGCTCTTAGTTGCATACAATGTACTTTGCTCAAATTTCCCTCCATTTTTGACTTAATGACTTAATATGATCAAAAGGAGCAAAAACTCCATTGTGGAGCCCAATCTGCTGTTGGCTTTATTTTTCTCACTGGTATTTGCTTCTTTCTAGATTCTGATTAATAAAGATATTTATTTTTATTTTTATCCTTGCTACTTATCATTTTTCTTTTAATTCTTCTTAGTTGTAGTTTCAGTTTGAACTCATGGTGCCATCTTGGTTTATATTCTTTTAAAGTATTTGTATGTTGTATTAGCCTGCCTGTATGCTCTCTTAGGGCTGAACCTTCTTATTAATTATCATATTTCCAGTGCATGGATACTACATTCTGACACAGAAGACACTAAACAATGGTCTATTGACTGGATAAATGCATTTAGCATATGTATAATATGATCATCTAACCAGAGGAAATAGCCAAATTTTTATTAGCAATATGGAAGTTTGAAAGGATTTGCTTTATTTTTTACTATTGTAAATAGAGTTTAAGCAACAATGGATTATTTTAGCAAATGTCTTAATATCTTTCCTGTGTCGTAAAATGTATTTTATATAATTCTGAATACTCTGACTTTTCTCTTATCTAAGTTTGTTTTGAGAAATGTAAAGTATGTGTGGCCACACACTGGAATTTAATGACAAGAAATGTGTGTTGATTGAAACTTAACCTTAAATAATTCTAGCTTAATAAAGACCCAGTGTTATAAATCTTAACATAAATTAACCTATAGCGATGTTTCAAGGCTAAGGAAAAGAAGTTCTAAGCTTTTCAAAAGAGTCTCGTACAAGGAAAATCCTCTAAATCTTCTGATGATTGAATTGCTTCTTTAGTGAATCCTTAGGTAAATAGTGAACGACATGAATAATTGTATTTTATTTAAATGTAAATTGTTATTTTTTCAAAGAGAATTTTTTTCCCTTTGAGATAAAAATGTCATTATCTCTAAGATCCATCTCTGGAATTAGAAGATAACATGAGGCCAATTCCAGAAATCACTTAATCACCCTCATTAATACTTTTTCCCCCTAAGTTCTGCTATAAATTTTAAAGTATATGACTTAGAAAAATTACAATAAATAATGTATTTCACAGAATGATGCTCCCTAACAATTTTAGTCGATCTAGCTTTATATTGGATAAAGCATATTTGTATGAAGCACTAAAATCACGATGTGTATTTTAATGTAAATTAGTGTGCCATGTTCAAATGTAGATGCTTTGAGTACAATGTATGCTCTCCACGTTTCTGTGAATTTCTTGCTCAACATTGTATTTTACTTGCTGATTTCACAGGCATCTTCAGAAAGAAACCAAGGCATTTTTTATTTCGATAATAGCAGAAATTCATTCAATACCTGAATATCTAAATTAAGAGAAATAAGCTACTATTGCTACCATTACTATTAACAGCAAACAATTACTGAGATTTTCCTACATGCTAGGAACTTTTTAAGTTTGTTTATTCCTTTTAATCCTATCAAATATCACATGCTATAGATGCTGTAAGTTTCATTTTATAAATGAGGATACTGAAACACAGAGAGCTTACATACAAATAAGTGGTAGAATCAGAATTCTGGTGCAGGTAGTCTCATAACAGAGCTTTTTGAAATATTGAAGACCCTGAATGCATTTGTTCCATGAAGACTAGTTCAAGTAAGACAACTTGAAAATGGTAAGTTAGCATAGAAAATGACATGGCATATCAATTATAATATGTATCAACTGAAAGATTACATGAAATACATGTCTATTCACAGTCTACATAAAGGTGTGAATTATCAAATTACACTTGGATAGCAAAGAAAATCCTACATAATATAGTCAATGAGAGAGTTAGAATCAGTCAAATCTTTGTCAATTACTACCTGGTAGACTATGATAAGTTTCTTAACCCTTTTGAGTTCCAATTTTTTTATAGGAAACATGAAAATAATATTCCTATTCTAACTTGATGCTTTGAAATTAGATAAAATAACAAATCAAAAAGCATTTCATAAATTATAAAATTATATACCACTTGTTAGAAAAAAAGGATGCTATAGAGATGCTCATAAAATATTGGATATTTCTAAAAGTAAACTTAAAAATTTAGTCAAACTCTATTGCAGGTTTTAAAAGATGACAAATTCATTGAGAGATATCTAATATACACTATTTCTGTAAACATGCTATACTTTTGTGATATCTACTTTTCAGCTTCCTCCCTTAACACCTAATGATATAGACTGAGCAACGAAAGTATTAAAGATGGATCCCACCCTCAGTTCAATAGGCCAATCTCAACTCACACGCTCAACTTAATAGGCTAACAATAGACGAGTAGGAGAATTGTAGTTAGAACCCCCAATCTTTCTAATTCCCAAATACATACTTATTTTGTTATTCTATCTAAAATTTAAAAATACAGGTTAGAAGCCAAGAAAAATATGGATGAGGAGGGCTGTGAACTGTTTTGAGGGATGAGGGAACAGATTTATTCTTAGAATTAACAGCATAGCCAAAAAAAGCAAATGAATAATAGCCAAGCAAAAGATGCCATTACAGAAAAGACTTTAATAACCATAAAGGAAGTACAATGAATCAATGTATCAGTCATTTTTTTTTCCCTAAACATGGTTTTAGAAAAATTGTCAATTAAAAAGAAAAAGGTGTAATTTACGTGCATGGTTATGAAACTAACACGAGTGACAGCAAAACTTATTTACATATTTTTTTAATTTAAAGAAAGTAAGAAAATATTTCAAGTATCTAAATAGTTAATATCAATTATCTAAATATCAAAGTTTAAATTTGCAGAAAGAAGTCATACATTAAGAGCACTTAATATTCCAGCATGTTAAAAAAAAAAAGTGCAATGAAAACATAACAGCTAGCAAGAAAATTATTTGTAACATATATGAAAGGATTTCAAAAGTTTGTGGAATTAAAATTCATTTTGGTGCAAAAAGTTTTGAAGTCCATACATAGATTTTTTCACAGTAAGCATTTTCTGCAAATTTTTTGAAGAATCCTTATAAGGATATATTTTTTAAAGTTTATTTCTTTTATGACCAAGAATGAGAGAGAGAGAGACAGCACATCCTACAGATTCTTGCTTTGAACTTTTATTTCTTCCATGAGAGAAAAAGAAAGAGCACCCCCAGCAGCTCTCAATACCATGATCCACTCCCAACTTCAATGTGCTGCAGATCATAGGGGTGCCCAGGGTACTCAGGGAGGTCTCTGAATACAAACCAAGAACCCTCCCATATGCGTCAACCTCACAGAGTGTTGGGTTTCCTGCTGCATTACTACCTGGCTCCCAAAATTTAAATAAATTATTTTTATCTAGAACTTGTAGATTAATATGCAAAAATATAAAAGCAAATAAGTCTCAAAAAAGAAAATATGTTAAATAACTATGGGAGGAAATGACCAATCTCATTAGTCATTTAAAAATTCAAATTAAAGGAACAATTGAAGATTGTTTTATTTCATGAATCCTTTTTAAATTTTTAAAAATAATATTCAAGCTGATAATAGTTAAGTGTAAGGATGTGGAAAACTAGTACAATCTTAAATCACTGGAAATGTACTAAAGCCAGGAAAAGCTTATATCTTTTGATATAGTAGGTTAATTTCTTGGAATCTATGAAGTAATTCTGAATATTGAGGAGTACATTATTGAAGTATTATATATAATAACTAGAAATAACTCATATTTTAAAGAAGAAAATATTAAGAAAAATATAATTTATACAGTTAATGATATAATACAAAATCTTTAAAATTATTATAAAACTAAATTGTAATTTGAAAAGTATTTCTAAAATACAAGTATTGTCTATAAAAGACTATATATTTTAATACAATGTCTATACTCATAACTTTATGAAATATATTTATAGGAAAATATAATAAAGCTATTTTTTCTTGCATTTGAACAATTGGGTTCAATTGGGTTATGTGGACATTTTCTAATTTCTTTTTCATTTAAAAAATTGTACTTTTAAAAATTTGTTAGAAGATATTTACACTCACCAGAAAGACAGGGAGAGGGAGAAAGTACCCCTAGATGGGGCATGGTCACACTATAATCCCTTCTCCATTTGCCCATCCTGTCAAGATTTTAAGCATGTACACACAGGTATCTGGCATATTTCCCAAGCTGCCAGGGGTAGGATTTGAACTGTGTGGTCAACCTTGTGGGATTCAGCCTTCTTAACTATCAGGACATGTACTGACTTAACGATAATATTTCTATTGTTAAAATGATTGTTAAAAATAGAATTACCTTATGATCGAATAGTTCTACTACTCTGGATATACTCAAAGGAAAGGAAATCAATATTTTGAAGAAATATCTGTACTCCCATTTTTATTGCAGCAATATTCACAGTACCAAAGATACAGAATGAACCTATGTACCTAATAACTAAGGACTGGAAAAAGAAAATGTCATATATATACACAACAAATTCTTTTCAGTCACAAAAAAAGGATGAATGCCTGTCATTTGTGGCAAAATGGATGACACTGGAGTTAATAATGCTAGATGAAATAACTCAGGCACCAAAAGACAAAAACTGTATATCCTCACTCATTAGCAGCAGCTAAAAGAAGCAAAGAGCATTAATAGTGGATATCAGAAGCTGGAAAGCAGAGTGGAGGGGGGAGGAGGAAAGAAGTTAGGTAACAGATACAAATATGGCATTTAAGTAAGTGTAATAGGTTATAGAATACAATAGAAGAGTAAAAACAGTTGGTGGCAATTGAATAAGTATTTCAAAATAACTAGAAGAGTAATTCTAATGTTGATGTAAACATTGTTTATGTCATGTTACTCATATCAAATTTTGAGATGCATAATGGTAAATATTGGAGATGGTGAATATGTTTATTGCCCTGATTTGATTATTATACATTGTATACATATTTTGAAGAAAAAACACACCCTACACACAGATATGTGAAATTATTATATTTAAGTTAGAAATTACAATAAAAATAATGATTAAGAACAGGAAAGATATAACTGATAGGTTACCATGATAAAAAGTAAAGGATTTGACATTTTGATTACTAATTTTTCCAAGCGTTGTTATTTCTTAAGGAATGCAATATAGTGGCTCCAGTATGCATATTTAATTTGGGTTTTAACATTTTATAACTTAGAATCTTGAAAAATCCTAATAATAAATAAAGTAATTAAGTTAAAAATGAAGCAAAAGATGGTAAATAAACTTCTTTTTAGCATATATGTTGAACACTAGATTTAGTGTAATGGGCTACCATGGACAATAAACCAAAATACTCCATGTGTGAATGACTTAAATTAGGTCACTGGTGGCAAAAATTCAAACTGGAAAATAGAAAATTAATTTTTACCTCAACAATAAAGGAAGTCATCAGGCTGAAACATTATACCGTTTTATGATGGAATAATGTAACATGGAGAACACCTATTTATAAAACAATAATGTCACAATTTTACAAAAATAGAGGCTGTTCTATACCTCAAAAAAATTTATATTTGAATTGAAACAAAAATTTCTATTTTTCCCACTAAACTTCAACATCTTATTTCTTATAAAATCAAGTAAAATCTAATTGAATATCACAATTTATATAACCACAGGCAAGTTTCTTAATCTCTCAAGACCATATTTTGTTATCAATTCCACATATTAATATCATTTAGATTATTGCCAACTGGGTTATTAAAACACTATTACAATAAGCATTATTGTGCATATATCTTTTGCAATTAAATCTCTATTTTAGCTATCTAAAGGTAAAACTAAGATAAGCCAAACTGGGCTCAGGGTAGCTGTCATGAAAAATTATGTCTCTCTGTAATCGGACATATTTTTCTTTAATTATTAGTAGATTGGGAATGTACCTATTTATTTATATGCACTGGCATCTCCTAATCTATTAGTTACCTGTTCATACCTGCCTATTGTTTTAGTGCATTGTCTTTTATTGATTTGTATTATTTCATATATAAAGTCTTGAACGTTTTAACCACTGTGCCTGTTGTATGCAATAGTAAGTATTTTCTGACTCAGTAGCTTGTCGTTTCACCTAATGTTTATATTATCTTGCTCATATCAAGTTTTGAAGCTAACAAAATAAAATTGGTCAATTTCCCTCCAGTTTCTGGCTTTATGTGATGCTTAAAAATGAAGCTTTAGGTGGCTTTCATAGCAATTCACTACCCATGCAAAATATTTTGAGACAGAAATAATGTAGTAGTCAAGAAATCCTAATGCAAAACCAGATTTTCTGGGTCTAAATCCTGGACCACCCACATTTGACTAGCTCTGTGACATTCAGTTATTCAACTTTCCTGTAACAGTTTTCTCATTTGTAAATTAAATAAATATATTAAAAGACTTAGAATAGGGCCTGCCTGATGCATAATAAGTGCTATGCAAATGATTTTAAATTGGAGTTTCCTATAAATATGTTTGTTTTTCTACATAGTTGCTTCAGTATAAATCCCAACTATGGGATTTTTCTATCAAGATTTTATACAAATTGTTTTCATTTATTACTAATTGTAAGTGAATGCCTACCATATTATATACATCTCTAGCATTAAGCTGAGTACTGAAATAAGGCTGAGTACTAGAAATACAGTAATTAATAAATATGAATAGTTCATTTTCTCCTGGATTTTACTGTCTACTATGGAGAAGAGAAGATTAAAATGTTATGACAGTTTGACCTATTCAGGTATGGGAAGTTACTTCCCTGAGGAAAAGATGCATCCATTGACATCTAAAGAAGAAAAATAAATTATTCTAGAGAAAAGGGAAAGGAAAATCATTCATACAATTTTTAACTATATAAAATTAATATTTAAATTTTAATTCATTTTAAACTAGCATTATAATAAGCAGTATTTTAAAATAAGAGCACCAAATATTGCCTTGCAATTTCAACATTAGGCAATTAAGAGCTTCTCCCAAGTCCAGTTATTTGTGTGATCACATGATGTAAACATTTGTAAAGAACTGGTTGCTTTTAGAAACTCTGACCTTGAATGAATTATTTTTTGGTTTACTCTCTTTTAGACATAATCATTGTATTTTTTTAAAAAAAAATTATGGCAAGTTTTGAGAATATAAAGCACTGCGTGCAAAGTTTGAATGTATATGTAGTTGGGATAAATATCATTCAGGTAGAAGGAAACCCAATTTATATGAAGAACAGATACATAGTCCTGTATTTGCCAAATTATATCATGCTAGACTTCTGATTAGAATATATTTTTAAAAAAATAACAAAAAACAGAGATTTTGATTTGCACATTGCTATTCAAAATATAAATAAAAAGACTTGGCAGAAAAAATGGTATGCATTTCATCCATATTTTCTTTAGTTACTTACACTGAACCTACCATAAGACTGAATTATTAGGGGTATGAGGTTTGAAATACCATAGTATCTAAGTTAGGTTTGTTTACATTTTTACTAAAATTCTTCCAAAGCTCTTGCTCTCAACCTTTCTAAATAAAGCCTATGGAAAATCTTCTCAATTAAAATAACCATTAAAAAGTCCAACTTAGAGCCCTAGTCAGTAGAAAATGAACAACAGTGCTGGAAGCAATTTGGCTGATGGCAGGCTGGGATCCCTGAATCCTCTTTAAAATACATAACATGTATGTGCATACCCAAGATCCTGTGGAGCTGGGGAACAGGGGCAAGGGGACTGCCAAAGGAGATTCTCTCTAGCTTGCTTGTTTGTTTGTTTGTTTATTTATTTATTTATTTCAATCTTTCTCTCTCTTTCATCTCCACACGTGTGTGCTCTCTAATCATAAATAAAATAAATGTAAAAAGCAAGTGTTTTGTAGTAATTCATATAACCTGACATTTTACTTACCAAACCTGAAGGCTGAATTCTATGTAGTAGATTATGACAAAAACAAATTTGTTTATATGAAATAAGCAAGGTTTATCATATTATTTGTGTACACACACACAGTTGAACTAATGAAAAGAAAAAAGTAGCCTCATTACCCTGCTTCCTCAACACACTATAAATTTGTGTTGAAATGTCAAAAAG
This sequence comes from Tupaia tana, assembly GCA_026018925.1. Classification (NCBI taxonomy): domain Eukaryota; kingdom Metazoa; phylum Chordata; class Mammalia; order Scandentia; family Tupaiidae; genus Tupaia; species Tupaia tana. Next base: position 59,448,094 of record JAKSZU010000010.1, on the reverse strand, counting down.
ATAACTAAAATTAAACTTTAACGTTCTTTTGATCTACTGATCGACTCTCACTTAATGTTTTTTATACTAGGGGACTTCAAAAAGTTTGTGGAAAAAAGAATTAAAGTACAAGTTTATTGGTGCAAAAAACTTGAAATCTGCAGGAATTTTTTTGAATAAAAAGCATATTTCATGAACTTCTTAAAGACTCCTTATATTGCTGAGATTTGGCAGAATCCATAATAATCTAATGCACATGAGTGAGAGTAAATCTGCATGTCTTTTTAATTTATGGAAATTTATCCTTTTTTTGAAATATTTTAGAGTCAGAAACTTTAGTTACTGAAAAGTGATGCAGAAATAATATTACCCAGTACAAGAAAAATTTCAATACCTAAATTATGTGCTACTAATAGGATTAATTATGTAAAATCAGATTTAAAAGTACTAGAAAATATATGTCTTAACATACCTAATAAGATGAGAGATTAGAGAAATAAATTAGAGGAGATGAAATGTGCTAGGGGTGCATACATCAGCAAGGCATGGTGGTATCCCAAGTCATGGGAAAATTCAGTGAAAACTACATGGTGTATTTCTTTGGTCTTGGTGCTGACTGGAAATTGATAGCGTATATAAATACTAACCAATACAAAAACAAGAGGGAAGACAAATAAAGGAACCACTATATTAAATATCACAGCTACTGTTCTGTGCCCTTAACTATAGACATTATAATGTGGCAAAAACTATATGAAACAAACTCGCATGTTGTTTTCCATTTTTTTTGACATTTCAACAATTGAAATTAAAAGTGATTCTTTTATAGTTATAGTTTTAGCGTAATAAATAATGTTAGGTAAGAGATTTTAAGTAAATGTCTTTGGAAAGCTTTTTCAGTTCCAGGAAAGGCTGTGATTTTTTGGCTCATATAAATTATAACCTTCAGCAACAGGCAGTAACTACTGCATTACTGAAGGGCATTCATCCAGAAAATCTAGATTCCAGAGAACACCATCATCTTAGGAAAATCATTTAATGACTCAGAGTTCGGCAATGTAGCTTTTAAAATAATCCCATATATTAGAGAGTATTAACCTGCCACTTATTTGTAGTAAAAATATATGCATTTCCTTTGACTCTCTTCTATATGAAATGGACATACCTGAGTTGACAAGTGATACTAAAATTACTAAAAATGCTAATGTCATAATGAGTTTCACTTATGTGCAGAAGATAGTTTTGACTTTGATTGTCAGATTTTCCACTGGGGAACAAAACTAAGTTACCTTATTTTCCATTGTAGTTCTTAGTCTAAATTCACACTCGTTGTTATTGTTTTGGAAGTAATAGTTGCAATAACTATTTTTTAAAGGAAAAATAAGTATCAAAAAAGTGAAACTTTCACCACTCCCAATTCCATTCTGCAGTTCAGAGAATAAAGAAAGCAGTTAACATCTCCACTTTACCTAGATAATTCTATACCAAACCTGAGCCAAACATCACAAAAAGATAAGCAGTCTTTTAGAAACTCACACTGTTTGAATTCTTCACTTTTTATATTTTACAATTATACTTAATTCACATGATAGAAGGTTTTTCATATTTCCTAAGAAATAAAACCACTTTATTTGGAATGTAAATATAAAGATAGCCTGGATGAACAACCTGCAAGCTGAAAGGGACTCTAATTCAAGTAAAAAATAATTTATTGACCTGTGTTCATTGCATAATAATACACTAAGGGTTTAGACTTCACTTTATTCTGCTAATGCCAAGAAACCAACATACAGGGACCAGCAGTAAGCGTAATGGCTATGTCGCTGGACTCCCATGTAGTCGACCACGGTTCACGTCCCGGACCCTGTGGCTTAAAACACGCCGGGCGCGTGTGTGTGCGTGCCCAAGATCCTGAGAGGAGAATGGAGGAGAAGGGATTGCGGCGTGGCCATCCCTCCGGGGGTGGGGGGGGGGGGTGATTTCTCGCTTTCTGTCTCTCTGTCTCTGTCTGGCGAGCGCACGCGCCCTATAGCAAAAGCCTCTCCAAAAAAATAAAAAAAGAAAAAAAAGAAAAAAGAAACCAATATACGGAAAAACACTAAGTTTTTTACATTTCATATTTTCAGAAATAAATTGGTAGATAATCATTTCACAGTGAATGAGTAGATAAAAATGAGAAGAAGGAACATGATAGACTACAGTAAGCAACTGCATTTTACAACAGGTAAGAAAACATTCATTAGAATATTTATACTTAAAAGTCCCCTTCAGTAATCTTCTCCTGAAGAAGAAATAGCACTGGAAGAGAAAACAGGTCCTGCCTGGCGGAGGACTCAGTTGTAGTAATACTTTAAATGCTGCCTCCTTTTCTTACAAGCTAGAAAAGTTACTTTGCTCAAAATAATTATTCCTTCTGTTTCAAGTAAATGTTTCTGAAATAGATTTGTAAAGATTTCTGATTAACTCAATTACTTCAACCTCAGCTCTGTCTCTAAGTCAGGTCTGGCTTTTTCGGATATAAAGTAAAACAAGGCTAGAAACATTTTTGCAATTACACCACTTGTAGACACTGTGATCATGAGCTGGTCACTTCTCTCTTTACCTCGGTTTTCTCCAATATAAACTATTAACAATAGTAGACACCACATAGAGCTTTCGAGAGAATTAAATAATAACACACATACACACGCACACTCAGATACACACTCACTCATATTTAGTAGATTGCCTTGCACATGATAATGTTTAAACAACTCTGACCAATAATTGGTTCAGTAACAATCATATTGATAATTATGGTTGTGTGTGCTAAGACAGAATAATCGTGTAGCTGTAATAAATAGTATTGAGTAGTTCTATGTACCAGACACTTCTTATGCGTAACATGTATCATTTTATTCAATCATCAAAAGAGTGTAATGAAGCAAATATTACCATCCTCATTTTATGCAGAAGATAAGCACAGAGAAGAACACATGGGAATGTCTTATCGAATAAATGAATGTAACCCAGGAGGGAGATAAAGGAGATCTATTTTAGAAGGTTAAAAAAAATAGAGGCCCAGCAGTTGACGTAATGGCTATGTCACTGGACTCCCATGTAGTCGACCGTGGCTCAAGTCCTGAATCTGGTGGCTTAAACTCATGCCAGGTGCTTGTGTGTGGGTGCCCAAGATCCCAAGAGGAGAGTGGAGAAGAAGGGATTACGGCAGGGCCATCCCCCCAGGGGGTGGTTTCTTGCTTTCTGTCTCTCTGTCTTACTGGCGAGTGCACGCACCCTATAGCAAAAACCTCTCCAATAAATAAATAAATAAATAAATACAAAAGTTAGTAGGAAAAGAAATCTTCCAGATGTCACATTAAAATGTACTAGATTAAGAGGTAATGTGTGGGACAAGCTTAGTGTAATGGCTATGTCGCTGGAGTCCCACGTAGTCGACCACAGTTCGAGTCCCGGACCTAGTGGCTTAAACTCACACCAGGCGCGTGTGCATGCATGCCCAAGATCCCGAGAGGAGAATGGAAGAGAAGGGATTGTGGCGTGGCCATCCCTCTCGGGGGTGTGTGTGTGTGTGTGTGTGTGTGTGTGGGTGATTTCTCGCTTTCTGTCTCTCTGTCTTTGTCTGTCTGGCGAGCGCATGCACCCTATAGCAAAAACCTCTGGGGGGTGGGGGGTAATGTGTTAATCAAGTGTAAAAAAGAAAAGACAGTTAAATAAAGACACAGTTTTTAATGTTTCAAGACTTATGAGAAGACTGATTCTAGGACTCCTGAATTCATAATTTCATTTTTAAAAAATTTACTCAAATTTTAAAATATATAAAATAAAATTGACTGTTAGATAATCCAAAAAGCTTCAGTCTTCAGCACAACATAAAGCAAATGCTAACTCCTGCTGTCTCTTAGGCGTCCTAATAAGATCAAACTCTAAATGCTTTCAAGTATATTACCTGCAAATGTGTTTCTGAAGGTGGTTTAAAATTTCTAATTCTAATTCCATATTTGAATAGTTCCCAAAGTACAAAAGTCTAAAAACTAACCGTATGTAGTTTGTCATTTATAATACCTCTTCTGCTTTTTTATTTTTACTTACAAAAGGTCAAATAATAAAGATGTCTAAGTCAGATGTCAAATTTCCCTTAATAGCCCCCATTTCATTCAATGAATAGCCATACTTAACAGTGTATCATATATCTTTTCAATGGTTTTCTCTACAGTGTTCTTTTAAAAATAAGCAAACCAAAAAAATTATGCTCTATATATTTTACACTGTGACGCATTTTGATTTCACTTGCCAATTACATATGAAAGATAGTTCTGGATCAGTAACAATAGCTCTATTTTAGTCTTCTTTTAGTGGTTATGAATATCCATAATGTAGCTGAATCATAATTATGTATATCCTTTTCTACAGATTTTTCTACTTTTTTTGTTTTATAAATAGTGCAATTATTATTTATATATACAACCTTTTCATATGTGAAAATATTTTTGTAAGATAAATTTTTGAAGAGTGGATATGCTTAATAAGCCTATTTTACTCTTGGTAGGGTCAGACCAATTGCTCTTTGACAAAGTTTTCACCAATCTACACAATTGGTAGTAATCCTACTAATAGTAAATATCTACTACTCCATTTGAATAATGATTCTTTACCTTTCTTTTTTTTTTTACCAAACTGATGGTAAAACTGATATCTCATTGTTTTTATTTGCTTTTGTAGGATATTTAAATATTGCTCTATTTTCAGCTTCAAATCTATTAGCATTCAGTTTCAAACCATGAGCATTTTATGTTTGTATATTTATATAAAATTGGTGTGAAGATAAAGTTTATCTGGAAAAGAGATTATTATACAAATACTATTACAAATAATAAGAAGGGCCTGAGAACTAAGAGGAAGAGAGGATGGCCAACCCTAGTTACTTCCTATTAACTACATAGCTTACTTTCACGAGATGTTCTTTCTCAAGATAATTCCAAGTTTTCAGTCTCCCTGAAGCTGATCACACATCCTACTGAACAGACTATCATCACTGCCAAAAGCTGCTTTGGACAGCTTCTAATAATGGATTTTTACTTAATCCTATCCCTTTCTATATCTCCAAAGACCCTCTTCTGTTATCTTTTTCCCTTTCAGGATAATTTGCATGAATTACTAGCATACAAAAACTTTTCCTAGCATACAAGCCTCTTAGTTTTTTCAGGGTAGGTGGACATGTTGTCCTTTCAACTTGGCGATTCTGCTGGTTGGCATGACTCATGTCCCAGAGTCTGACCTTTATTTGATGCTAGCATTGTGAAACCAATAAATTCCTCTTTCCCTGTAACTTTGACTTTATGGCTGTTCTTTTGGCCTCAACATTGGCATTCTTCATATCTTATCCCATTCACACCCTTTTGTGTATTTTTCAACTGAACTCTTTGTCAATGTAGCCTGCAACCCAGCAATAATTAATAGGTCTGTGTCCCCATGAGGGTGTCTTCTTGCCAGTTGGCCTCACTTGTGGAAGTAATTCCACAGATAACTCAGGTAACTAACGACACAGGTTTCTAGCTAGAGATCTAGACAAGGAACCATCAAAAACAGGGAGATGGGAAAGAAGGAAGTACTAGGGACTATAACACTATATAAAGTTTATTCTGCACTCCTGGCCTCAATTCGAGGTCATGCTTATGTGGAAATGATTCTAGTCAGCATAACTGAACTAACAGATAGGCACTTTAGATCACAAAAATATAAGAAACACATTCTGAAATACATTCTGGCCATGTGTTGTGCATTCCCAAAGTCGTGACAGAATGGAGAGATAGAGGGTGAGAGATTGTGGCATGACCATGCCCCATTAAAGAGTGCTTTCTCTCTCCTTCATGACTGAACATGTCCTCTAGCAATTTAAAAACTGGTGTATTAGGTCAGCAGATGGCATGGTGGTCAGGGAGCTGAACCAAACTTGGATAACTCCATGGTTTGAGTTCCAGACCTACTAGCCTAAAAAACACACTGGGTTTGGGTTTGCCCACAATCCCAAGAGGAAAATGGAGGCGAAGGGATTGCATCATGGCCATACCACCAGGGACATGATTTCTCACTTTCCTTCTCTATCTGCCTCTCTATCTCTCCAACAGAAGCACAAGTTTCATGGAAGAAAAGCTAAAAAAGCAAAAAAATTTTAAACCACCAAAAATGTAGTAATTTACTACTAGGGCAATAAAACCAAAATATCTGTGTTTTAAATCTCAATAAAACTGATTTTAAGAAAAACCTTCTGACAAAATTGTCAAAGAAAAAAGCTAAACTCAAATTACAATATTAAGAATAAAATGCAGAGTGTTAGTAACTACAAGTATTATAAAGGATAGTGAGAGGAAACTAGAACAATTCCAAGGCCATAAATTTTATATCTTAAATGAAATGGACCAATTCCTTTAAAGATACTAGATACCAAAATTCAATCAAGAAAAACTATATACTCTGAATAGTTTGTAAACTATTAAGAAACTTGAATTTATAATTTAAATACTTTGAAATAAGTCATCATTGGTGATTATGTAATTTGTGGTTTCCACCAAACATAGACATAACACTAAGTCTACAAAAACTCCTGCAAAAGATAAAAGAGAAGGCAATACTTCTCAATATAATTTATGAAGCCAGCATTACCCTAATATCAAGCCAAAGATATGAAAATGATGAGAAATTAGAAGAAGCAGAAGAACAGAAGGAGGGGGGGAACAAAGCAATACCTCTTATAAACATTGATGTAAAAGCCCTTAACGAAATATTAGTGCATATACCCTATAGTAAAAAAAAAAAAAAAAAAAAAAAAAAAAAAAAAAAACTCTTAAAAATTAATAAAATAAAGGGGCCAGTAGATGGCATAATAGTTATGTTGCTGGACTCCCACGTAGTTGACCATGGTTTGAGTCCCAGACCTGACAACTTAAAATTCATGCCAGGCATGTGTGTATGCATGCCCAAAATCATAAGAGGAGAATAGAGAGGAGACTGAGTCATTGCCATCCCCACTGGGAGCTGATTTCTCGCTTTCTGTCTTTCTGGCTCTGTCTCTCTGGCAAGTACACACAGATTATAGCAAAAAATCTCTCAAAAATAGTAAAATAAGATAATAAAATAAAAAATATGAGACAGAATTGAAATTTAAGAAACATAATTGTCCCAGTTCACAAATGACATGATTATCCACATAGGAAATCCCAAAGACGTCTACAAGAATTTGGAATGAAAACTGGATATAACAAGTTTACAGAATACAACATCAAAAAAATAAACATTTTTAATTTTGAATTTTTTTAGTTTTTCTATAGAGTGCACATGGATTTGATTGTGGTTTCTCTATTATTTTCCGTAGCTCTAGATCACTTTGCTTATTCTTTTGTCAATACTCTATTGTAATTATGATAGTTTTTTTTTTTTTTTTTCATGATAGGATGTCTGCATGTATACAGGTCAGAGAAAAAGAGACAGAGAAGCACCCTGCACAGAGCACATTGAAATCTCCCTCCCCTGGTCCTCAGGCCTGCAAAGATCCTGGGCACATGTTTGCAGGTCCACCATGTTTTCAGCTGACTAGGCCAAAAACTCAAACCACTGTCAGTATGTGGCTTTCAGCTCTGTGGTCCATTATGCTACAGACTGCCACAGACGCCTGGCCTATAGCTGCTTTCATGTCTTCTTTAATATCTGGCATAGCCTTTACTCCTGTTACGTCAAATCATTTTAAATAGTTTAATTTACTGCTATCCTCAACTTCACCTTCTAGGCAAATACTATTCAGAATGTGGTCCACAAGTTTGTGCTAGAACAAAGAGTAAAAATAACACTTAGTGTACTGTTTACCTGATAGTAAGACTTTTTCTTTAAACACACCAGTGCATTGATTTACATTCTAATACATTTTAATAATGTACCCGTAAAACAGATCATGTTAGTTGCTGATTGGTGAGCTACAATTGAACAGGAGTTTAGATTCTTTGGCCATGGGTAATCTAAAGCCAGGAAATTGCATTTGACCTAGAGATTTTTGGATTTTTTTCTTTCTTTGTTTTTTTCTAAAGGACATAAGTATATTATTCTTGCATTTTCTCTTCAGTTTTTCTGTTGACTGTCTCAGTCTTTTTAGTTAGGCTAAATATTACAGACAGACTAGGAACTAGAACTCTCTCAAGAGCTTAGGCAGGATATAATACTAGGTAAAATCTTTAGCACCAGTTCTGATGGTACTTTTAATTTTAATGGTACTTTTTAACTTTTAATTTTTTGGTCAATTTTAATTTTTTAAATCCCTTTTTTTCAAAAAAAAAAAAAGTTCAACATTATAGCCTAGTGTGAGCTGTACTCATGGTTGAAGATGGTTGAAGTGATAAGACAGAGTAGTAGTACCATGGAGAAATAGTCACAATCTGGTAAAAATCAGTCATTGGAGGTCAGTGGAGAAACCTGGAATTAGAGTAAGGAGCAAGAGCACATAAGCACTGAATGTACTAGAAATACCAGGTGTGTAGGTTTAACAAAGGATATTGTTGTTTGTTATTCTTTGTAATCTCTAAGTAGCAGGCGAAATCATTTGCCAAACTTAAATGGGGAATGTTTAAAGACACTTGAGAAGGTGTAAAATTGTGATGTGTGGGAGATGTGGAGAAACAGAAAACCTGTATGATTTGTAGACAATGTTAAGGGCTCAGATAAACTAACAAGTAATTGATAGTGATATTAATCTGGCCTTTTGGGTTGTTTTCTCTAGCAGCTCTCATTTACCTGGCTCTAGCTATGGAAACAGTGGGTAGTTGAAATAATCTAGTGATAGAATATTTGAAAGAAGCATTCTAAAGGCAGTTTAGAATGGAATGGGTTTTAGTAGAAACTCAGGGAATGAATTGTTCTACTCAAGAAGAATGAGGAATCTGATACAGGAAAAGGGGAATATAATGAAAGATATCAGTGTTAAAAAAAAAAAAGGGAGCAGAGTTGGACAAGCCAACAAAGGAGATTTGAGATTTGGGAAGTGAGAAGAGAGACATGAGAGGCCAGAATCTCTCAGGATGAAGTAGAAGAGAGTGCAAGAAAGGTAAGTAGTGAGCAATATCAATACAAAAGGGAGACAGAAACAAATATGAAACATTTGGTAATTGAAATGCCATTAATTCTCTTAAAAAAGAATAGATTAAATGCTGTTGGAAAAAAAGGAGGGTGAAAGGAAAGGAAGCAAGGAGAAAAATAAAGAAACAAAACATTTAAGAGACACAAAAATGGAAAATTATCTGTTGATGATGAGTATGATAATATTTTTAACTGGACAAATATACAGTATATTCATGCTGGGAAAATTCATTTGACAAGCTATAATGATAGTAAATGTATAAATCTTAAAAAAATTCAAATAAATAAATTAATGAATTATTTTTGTAGAAAGATTTTGATGGTTTTGCCCTCCGAAAAAAGAAAGAAAATGTGAGAAAGTAGAGACTGAGTAGATAATTTCAAGAAGTCTGACCCTGAAAGAAAAGAGTGGGAGCTATCTATCATCTTCTTAACTTCTACCACTTAGAATGAATTATTTGACATTCTTAAACCTTAACACTTAGGGATCCAAAGAGACGAAGGGGGGAGGGGTTCATCAAACAGTTAATCATGGTAATCTATGGGAATGGAAGATGTTGGAAATAAGAAAAATCCCCCATTGTTAACTGTCCATGGCTCCCTGTTACTTGATAATTATCATTGAAAAAGTAGTCTAGGGAACCAGCAGCTAGCATAATGGCTATGTCGCTGGACTCCCACGTAGTCAACCACGGTTCGCGTCCTGGACCTGGTGGCTTAGAACTCACGCCAGGCGCATGGGCGTGCGTGCCCAAGATCCCAAGAGGAGAATGGAAGAGAAGGGATTGCGGCGTGACCATCCCCCCTGGGGGGTGATTTCTCGCTTTCTGTCTCTATGTCTCTCTCTGTCTGTCTGGAGAGCGCACGCACCCTAAAGCGAAAAAACCTCTCCAAAAAAAAAAGTAGTCTATTTTTAATTATAAAGGTAATCGTGCATGTTAGCATGCTTCTGATGTCTTAGTGCTTCATTTATAGTACAGTCATATATTACTAAATCACAAAGATACATTCTGAGAAATGGGTCATTATCAATTTTGTCATTGTAAGAACATCTGAACCTACACAAACCTAAATAATACAGCCTGCTATACATCTACACTACATGGTAGAACCTTTTTTTTTTTTTTGGAGTTTTTTGCTATAGGGCACGTGCACTCGCCAGACAGACAGAGAGAGACAGAGAGACAGAAAGCGAGAAATCACCCTCCCAGGGGGGATGGCCACGCCGCAATCCCTTCTCCTCCATTCTCCTCTTGGGATCTTGGGCACACACGCACATGCGCCCAGCGTGTTTTAAGCCACCAGGTCCAGGACGCGAACCACAGTCGACTACATGGGAGTCCAGAGACATAGCCATTACACTAACTGCTTGCTGGTCCCAATCTTTTATAATTTTATGAGACCACTGTCATATATGCAGTCAGTTCATCATTGACTGAAACATTGTTATGCATTCTATAAATGTATTATTAAAATTTTTCATATGATAACAGTGATTCACAGAGAAAATAGCTGTAATAGGCCTGCCTCCAAATATCTTAGAGATGTTATGATTCCTCTATCCCTTAGATTTAATTTTTCAAAACTTCTTCTTTGGTATGTTAAGATTTTTCGGCGGCTTTTTACCATCGTTAGGATATTGAAAAATCCTTTCCTAAGCTGATTTTCCATGTGGATGTGAGCCTTGTTTTGTTTTACAGCAATAATTTTAAAATCAACAAGTCCAATACAGCTTTCATTTCACTGCTGAATGTCCCTCAGTTGTTTTTAAAACTGATTTGAGCAAATACCTGAAAAAGGATTTACTATAATTTAATAACATGTTTACATACTGACATTAAGTACAAATATCTGCTTGACTATGTGTGTCCTTTGTTTTTTTTTTTTTTGAGAGATTTTTCGCTATAGGGTGCGTGCGCTCGCCAGACAGACAGAGAGAGACATAGAGACAGAAAGCGAGAAATCACCCCCCAGGGGGGATGGTCACGCCGCAATCCCTTCTCCTCCATTCTCCTCTCGGGATCCTGGGCACGCACGCACACGCGCCCGGCGTGAGTTTTAAGCCACCAGGTCCGGGACGCAAACCGCGGTCGACTACATGGGAGTCCAGCGACATAGCCATTACACTAACTGCTGGTTCCCCTTGACTATGTGTGTCTTGAGAATACTTCAATATAAAACACAGTCAGTAGATATTTCTAATTTTGTTTGTATTATTGTTTAAGTATTTATTTAATTCTGAAAGATGAGTAGAATGCCTTCTCAAACTCTAATATAGTAATTTTACTTGAGATTGCTTTCTATAGGACTGAAACAAACAAAAAACAAATATATATATATATATATATATATATATATATATATACACACACACATACATACACACACACATATATATATATATATATATATATATATATATATATATATATATATATATTTGGGAATGCTTATATAACTCATTCTGAATTTATTCCAGATATTTTATAGGTTGGGTTTTTGTTTCTTGCTCAATTTCTCACTGACATATGTAACAGTATAATAAGCATTTGCTGTTTAGTACATTATATGCAAAAGAGGAGCAGGTTGTTTAGTATTTTTAAAGCATCCTTCCTGGTCTTTTAAGCTAATCATTCAGTCACATGAGAAAAGCTAAAGAAAGAATAAGATATCAACTATATACATAACACGGAAGTTTGAATTTGTTCAAACACCTTGGCAGAAGAAACGGTGCTTTTATTCTAGTGAACAGAACAAAATGAAATGAATTTACATTTTTTAGAGGAGTAAAGTGTGATTTACACAGGAAGAGTCATCTAGCCCAGGTTTGCTGAGATTTGGGCAGTGAGTTCTATAGCAGAGATGTCTCCCCTGTAGACTCTGGAACATTCTGTATTATCATATAACAGATGACCAGCCATATGGCAAAGGGGGAGGAAAATCACCACGGTAACAGTCGGTTGTACCAGTAGATACATGAATGAGGAAACAAAGGTTAAAACCTTTTTGGGGGCCTGATTTTGTGGCAGATTTTTCCATTTTATTTTAGAATTTGTATTTTTTTAAATGGCTTCTTGATACATGCAAGTATATCTCAAAAGTCATGTTTATATACAAATTTTCTTATAAAAATGGATTTTTAAAGTCCTTTTCACAATAGAACAATTAACATACAACCTCAGGATCCATTATAATTTAATATAACTCAGATACACTCACTCAAAAACTCTAGTCTTCCAGAGACATTAAAATATTTTGAAATATTATGTGAAATCAACTAATTCTCCTAGTATTAACATTTCTTGTTGGTAGTACATTAGCAAGCTCTTTTAGGAATCTGCAGTAATTCTTTGACAACATAAAAACAGAGTATGGCAGCAACTTACTTAATTTTACACTAGTTGCTTAAAGTCAAATTAATTTAAGCAATATCTCATTTAATATGTTATGTAGTTACTAATTCATACCACCTAAGAGATAGAAAATTTTGTAATAAGACAAGTGGAAGAAAAGAGATCTGGAAAATGCATCTCATTTTGCAAATTGTTTTCATCATTTTTCTTGAAAAACAGAGATTGATAAATGCTATAGTGTTATAGAAATGGTGTAATAATTACTATTCAGTATGATGTATTCCTAATATATGATTTATCACAATTTCTACCGCCCAATATGTTAGTTCTTTTAAAGCAAGTTTTCTTAATTTTAATTTCAAAGTAATCAGAATAAATTCTGAATTGTTATCTTGGATAAATTTGACTTTACTTCATGTTGCATTTGGGGCAGTTCATGTCATAAATTACTTAGTGTTTTAAAAATATAAGACCTCTTTGCACAAAGAATATATTAATTATATGGCTTTTCTCACTTGCATGATGCTTTATTATGTCCCTGGACTTAGAGGAACAGATAGATACAGCTGTCTATATCTATCAATCTACTTCTTAAAACAGTGAGCATTTTATTGAAAAATAACATAGATATTGAAAAGTGAATAAATCACAAAAGTTTCTTATTTTTTTATAAATGAAACATTTGTTTAATCACTATAGCTAAGAAATAGTATATTTCCCCAATCCAGAGACCTCCAATGTTCTCTTTCAGGTACTACTCCACATGCTAAAGATTAGTAACTTCAGGGAACCAGCAGTTAGTGTAATTTCTATGTCACTGGACTCCCACGTAGTCGACCGCGTTTCGCGTCCCAGACCTGGTGGCTTAAAACTCTCGCCGGGCGCATGTGCATGTGTGACCAAGATCCCAAGAGGAGAATGGAGGAGAAGGGATTGCGGCATGACCATCCCCCCGGGGGGTGATTTCTCGCTTTCTGTCTCTGTGTCTCTCTCTGTCTGTCTGGCGAGTGCATGTGTCCTATAGCGAAAACCTCTCCAAAAACAAAAAAAGATTAGTAACTTCAGTTAATACAGACTAATTTTGACTATTTTTGAACATTATATAAGATAAATTTAAGTACTTCCTCTTATGGTTTGTCTTCTTTTATACATTATAGGTGTATTCCATAGCTCTGTGAGACTCAAAAATTTGTTCATTTCCCTTCCTATATAACATTCCATTGTATAGATATGCATTTTATAGTATACAGATGCTTGGAGAATTAACTGTTGTGAATTAAAATAAACATACTGTAATCAACATTTATGTATATATCTTATAATATGCATTTATACATGCATGTATGTCTTAGTTTATTGTATTGTTATAAAAGAAATATATAAGACTGTACAACTTAGAAAGAAAAAGAAGGTTAGGGACCCAGTGGTGGTGTAGCAGTGAGAGGTGATGCTCTGTGAGGCTGACCCACATGGGATGGTTCTGGGCTCCCATTCAGGGACTTCCTTGAATACATGCCCACCATTCAGGGCTAGCTGAGGCTGGGGATGGATTCTGATGTCAAACTCCTGTTAGGGGTGTTATCTCTCAGTCTCTCAGTCTCTCTCCCTTATGGAGGAAATAAATAAAATTAAGGAATAAAAAAGGGGGTTTATTTGCCCTCCAATTCTGGTGACTAGAGAGCCCAAACGTATGGGGTTGTCATCTGACAGTCCATGGTGCTACGTCACAATACAGTGAAAGGAAGCAGAAAGGAAGGCCAATGCACACAAAGAAAAGAGACCTACTGGAGTGCTCTGGAGCACTCTGTTTAGAGACCTCACTGAGTACCCAAGCTGGAGCACTCTGTTAGAGACTTCACTGAGTACCCAAGCTGGAGCACTCTGTTTAGAGACCTCACTGAGTACCCAAGCTGGAGCACTCTGTTAGAGACTTCACTGAGTACCCAAGCTGGAGCACTCTGTTTAGAGACCTCACTGAGTACCCAAGCTGGAGCACTCTGTTAGAGACCTCACTGAGTACCCAAGCTGGAGCACTCTGTTTAGAGACCTCACTGAGTACCCAAGCACATGTGTGCCCATGTTCCAGGGTGGCTGAGGCTGGAGGTGGGTTGTGGCATCAGCACCCCGTGGAGGGTGTTCTCTGTTTCTCTTGCTCATTGAAAAAATTAATAAACTTCGAAAAAATTCCATGCCAGTCTATGGTTTGGTGGTCAAGATGACTTAATCTCACAAGGAAAAATGTGCAGTTTGAGTCCTGGACTTGCAGCTTGAAAAACATGCCAGTCATATGTGCATGAGACGGAAATTCCAAAAGAAGGAAAGGAATTGCAGCATGACCATTTCCCATGGGGGGTGCTTTCTTGCTCTCTCGCTCTCTCTCTTCCTCTTTTCAACAATTGTATGTGTCCCTGGCAAATAAAAAATTATAATATCTGTGTAATATATTAATAGGACAGTGCAGTGTGATATGGGCAGTAGTGGTGGTAATGGAGAGTGTAAAAACTAAAAATTCCAGATTTACGTGATATAATTACAGTAGTATTTTTCAACTTTTGCTGATGAATTGAATATAGAGGATAAAAAAGTGAAAAGTCAAAGATAACTCCACATTGAGTCAATGCAAATGGAACTGAGTTAGTGATGGAGAAGTCCATGTGATGAACAAATTAAAGGATGGTTAAATTAAAAACAAAAACAAAAATCCATAGAATAAGATAAAAATACAGAAATAATTCAGTCATCCACCAAGTTAATCTATTTAAAAAAAAAAAAAAAAAAATTTTCCTACAGAAAATTTAAGGAAAATATAAACACGTTTCTTTATTCTTATTTCCTAAATTACTTCACTTCATATACTTCTTTATCCTTTATGAAATGAGCGCACAATTCCAATTATTAGGTTTTTTGCACAAAGAAAAGGTCAGTACTTCAAAGGACTTTTAAAATGTTTCTATGAAAATAAAAAATCAATATTTTACTTTTTGAATTCCAATGGAGCATTTAGAAATAATTTCCTATAGAAATAGCAATGTACTCTCAAACATTCAAATAAAAAAAGAATAGAAATCATTTAATTTGTGTACCAGGAGTTACTAGTTATCAGTTATCACAAAACTTAAAAATGAACAACCTAGAGCAAATATATTTATGGGCCTTTATTAATATTCATAAGTATGACACCAAATCTTATTGCAACTGGAGAGAATAATATAATGAATGATAAATTAGGGTAAAGGGAATGCAATCATTGTTAAAATCAGAGTTTCCATAGTCAAAGTATTTTCTCATTTCTGGTGAATTTTTAATGATATCGCTTAGAACCTTCTAATTTTAACACAATATACTAACTTTAAAAATATGTAAAAAATGAAAAAATAAGAGGGAACTTCAAAAATTCATAGAAAAATGGAATTAAAGTACAATCTTATTTTGGTACAAAAAATTTTGAAATCCATGAACAGGTTTTCCCATAACTTTTTGAAGTTATGGAAACTTTTTGAAGACCCCCCTCACACATTACGTTTGAGATCCTGGTTATGAACCAGAATTTCACAAGACCATTTGTGGGAGACTAGTGGAGTTCATAGACCAAATAATCTATATTTTTTTTTATTTCAATTATGGAAATTGAAGTCAGCAAAGTACATTAAAAAGATATTAAGACAACATCTTTACTTCCTCCAGCTCTATATAAAAATAGCAACTAACATTTACATGATGTATTATGGTTTAAAAAGTGCTGTCACATACCACTCACTTGATTTTATATCCTAGATTCAAAGACATACTTTAGATAGCAGTCATTATCTCTAGGAAAACGTAAGCTTTGGTAGAACACACAAATGTAACTCATTCTACATTCCATTCTGCATGTAGGTAAGAACTGTTCAATACCTTGCCAAAGCTAGCAGTAGACATTTGCTTTTTGAGGCTCCACAGGTACCTTAAATTCAAGTAATATTCTCTCCCATCCAAGTTGTCTTCCATTTTGTCATTGTACGAATCCTTTCTTTTTGAAACACCTGTCTGTGGCCATGATGTAATATATAAAATATTCAAAACGTTTGTTCTCCTATTCTTTTCTTTTAAATTTACTCCACCTAAAAAGTCTTAGAAATTCCACAATGCATGTAAATTAAATGGATGATGTCCATGTAGTTGATCTACCCAACTTATTTTAATTATCTTTGTACTCACCATCCAATTCCATTTTCCAAATATTCAGAAATACCTATTGTCCACCTTGTCCTGCCCTTCAAAACAAAGCATTACAATTCTGATCTACTACCACTAATGTATTTTGCCACCACTCCCAACTTTCAATCTATAGTTTTTATCTCATGAGATAGTACTTATTTGAAATCATTTTAAAACTGTATACCATAAGATGATGCATAATTCTATCAAGTTGTTTTCTCTGGTAGCACAATGAAATTGTCACCTTCAAAAAAAATGGGTTCTAATGTTGAAACTGTATGTTATATAAGATACATCTGGTATTCACACACATGTGTACTGTTTCTGAAGAGTGGAAATATTGGACTCCTACTGTATTGGAATACTACTGTATACTACTTCTCACTCATTCTGTGAGTCAGAAGTAGCAAAAAATGAATAGACAAAAATAGTCTATTAAGTACCATTATGTCCATGTAACACCATAATGTTTATTTAATAGACCAGAAATGAGAGGTTCACATGCCTTAAAGTCATACAGTCATATAGGTAATAAATAGTAGTGACAAGTTTTCTACAAACCACCTCTGTGAGACCACAGGCTCATGCTTTCTTACACAGACCGCATGTATTTATGGAATATATTGTACTAGTCTGCTAGGACTGTTACACCAGATATTACAGGCTGGATGACTGACACTCCAGATTTTCATTTTCTCACAATTCTAGAGGATAGAAGTTCAATATCAAGGGATTGGCAGGTTTGATTTCTTCTAAGGTCTCTCATCAGCTTGTAGCTAGCCTTCTAGTGGCATCCTCGCATGGTCTTTCTTTTAGCATGAGAACCCCTCATATGTACACCTTTTCTAATAAGGATGTCAATCTCATTTCATTAGGACCCAACCCTTATGATTCATCCTTAATAACCTTGTTAAAGGCTCACTTTCCAAATACAGTCACACTGGGGGGGGGGGTGGGGGCGCTACAGGTTCAACATATGAATATTCAGGGAACACAATTCAGTCCAAATAAGGACTTTTCATTTCATATGGAAGCAGTAGTATTATATTACACAATATTGTATTATACATAGTTACAGGTTCAATTACCTAGTTTCTTGAATAGGATGACAAAGAGAACATTGATACTGATATTAACCATGAATATGCTGGCATTGACATTAAGAAATGAGATAAGACAATCTGCTTTCTTTTTCTTTTCTTTCTTTCTTTCTTTTTTTTTTTTTTTTTTTTTTTTTTTTTTTTTTTTGAGAGGTTTTTGCTATAGGGCACATGCACTCTCCAGAAAGACAGAAAGACAGAGAGACAGAAAGTGAGAAATCACCCCCCAAGGGTATGGCCACACCACAATCCCTTCTCCTCCATTCTCCTCTCAGGATCTTGGGCATGCATGCACACATTCCTGGCATGAGTTTAAGCCACCAGGTCCGGGACATGGGAACCCCGCGACATAGCCATTACACCAACTGCTGGTCCCAAGACAATCTGCTTTCTATCCTTTATTCTCTTGGGTTGTATGACATAATAAACCAATGTAGTGACTAACATATTTCCTGAGCCCCTGACAAGCACCTGATACTATTCTATGCTTTGGGGATTCAGAGATTAGTGAGATGCACTGCTAACCCCAATGGGCATTCTGTTTTGTTTTTGTTTTTGTTTTTGTTTTTTTCTCACTAAGCAGCAGAATGTTTCCTGGTATAGAAGGAAAGGGGCAGATACAGGTTATGTGGGGACTAAGGAAATATAATTTTGAGGGACTTTAAGAAAATCTCTATTTTCTATGAGTAGAAAAATATATATAGTATGAACATTTATTTAGATGGAGAAAAAATAAAACAAATTGCAAATTGTAAAAGTGATCAAATCACAATACCACATGAGAAAGAACACAGTATAGAAACAGATTTCTAGGGTGATGACATTCTTCCTGACTCTTCTTTCAACAATAATTTTCCAAAGATCCTTACTAAGATAAATGACAATTCAGCCTTTTCTCTAACATACTTGATTAAAATTTGTTTTCAATATTTAGCACAGGATTTTGCAAATAAAAATAACTATACATTCTATTTTTATTATTTTATTATATACTACAGAAAATTATATTTCTGCTTCAAGTGTAATAATTTATAATGTCATGTAAAACTCTAGCAAGATCTTTCATAAATGAGCTCAAAGATATTAGAACATTTGAAGTTTTCTTCTTCAATCATTAATTTTAAGCACCCTTAGAACTAATGATGCTCTAACTAGTTTGACATCAAGGCCTTATTAGAGTGCCGTATTTTGCTCTCTGCTATTTTATTGATGTTAACACTTTGTGTCAAATTAGCAAGAAATTTAAATATTTTTCTCAAGTCTCATAACTCACATTCTTTGTCACTGACTATCAATTCACTAATACATTGTTTCTACTAATATTTCTTTCTTTAAATTTTTGCTTTGATATGATCTTATTTTTTTTAACTTTTTTTTAGAGGTTTTTGCTATAGGGTGCATGCGCCCGCTGGACCCGGTGGCTTAAATTTTTAACTTGACCAGATAAAGAGAGAGAAGAAAAGTGAGAAAGCAAGCCACCAGGTCCAGGACTCAAACAGCAGTTGGCCATGCGGAATTCCAGTGCCTTAACTACAGCATCACCTGCTGGTCTTACAATCTGGTATCTTATTAAATTTTTCTTCTAGATATCAAATAATTTTTTAGTGATTTTATCACTTATCTTTATGAATTCTATTTCATATTCCATAATTTATATCTGAATATGCTGTCAATTAACAAATAAATGTGAAGATAATATTTTTCATGTACATCAATTTTGGATCCTGAAAGATTTCACTGGTTTCATTAAATGTCTCAAAATGTCTTTCCACATTGCTATTAAAATGGCATTTATGGACTTTGTCAACATTTTTTATTAATTTTTAAAATTTTGTTTGTATCTAGGTTTATATTACCAATTTTAAAAAATATTTTAGAGCTTTTAAAATGTTGATGTTTCCTTCTCGGTGCAAGAAGTCTTGGGTCAACAGATGTCATAGCAATTATATCACAGCACTCCCATGTGGGTGACCATGGTTCAAGTCCTGGGCCCCGTAACTTTAAAATCATGCCAGGCACATATGTGTGTATGCGCAAGATCCCAGGAAGAGAATAGAGGAGAAGGGATTATGGCATGGCCTTACCCCCGGGGGGAATAATTTATCACTTTCTTTCTCACTGTGTCTCTCTCTCCTGTGAGTGCACATGCCCTAAGGCAAAAACCTCTTTTTTTTAAAAAAAGGTAAAGTTAGGGATGCAATAAGTTTAATTTTAGTAGAATGTATTTATGTGGCTAACAATTATTTCAATGCATGTTGCAAGAATGGCTTCCAGAAATATTTCTACTACTCGGTGTGATAATTCTGTCAGATTTATGGCAGGAAAGTACAAAAACACAGAAATTGTACTGCAATATGAACATGTCCTACAGCCATACTAACTCCATCAAACACAAAGGAATGTGAAGATGGAGGTTAAGAAGTTACAGGCAATGTTGCTCTATGATCCAGGCAAGAAGTGCTTCTGCCCTAAACTTTACACTTTAGGAGGTCCTTCAGATCACAAATACACAAAATATTTATTAAAGAAATCATTGCCAATGCTTATCTAGGATTCATATCCAGACGTGATACAGTGTGATCCATCTTTAAACATCCACTCCATGAGTAACATCTTCAGGCCCAGGGAAATACTTCTCATTTCCTTTCTTACATTTTTCACTTTCTTTCCTTCTTTCCCTCCTTTCTTTGCTTCTTCTTCTTCCTTTTATTTTCCAAACTTTTCCTCTTTTCCTTTCTTTCTTTCCTTTCCATCTCTCTTTCCCTCATCTCCTTTCTTACTATCTTGTTGAGAATTTTTGCATCCATATTCATCAGAAATACTGGTTTGTAGCTTTCTTTTTTGTTGTTATGTCTATGTTTTGGAGATGAGGATTATTGAGGCTTCACAAAATTACTTTGGGTGGGTTCCTTGTTTTTGGATCTTTAGAAACAGTTTGAGTAGGATGGGGTTTTGCTCTTCTTTAAAAGTTGTACAGGATTCAGAAGCAAAGCCATCTGTACCTGGGCTTTTCTTTGTTAGAAAGTTATTTACTACTAATGTAATTTCATTGCTTGCGATTGGTCTATTCAGGCTTTCTATGTCTTTCTGATTCAATCTTGGTGGACTACATGGGTTCAGAAATGTGTCCATTTTATCCAAGTTTTCTTGTTTGTGGGTGTACAGTAGCTTACAGCATTCTGTAATGATCTTTTGTATATCTGTTAGGCCTGTTGTAATATTGCCTGTTTCATTGCTGATTTTTCTGGTTCTTTCTTTCTTCTTCTCGATTATTCTAGCTAACAGCATGCCAGTATTGTTTATGTTCTCAAAGAACAAGCTTTTGGTATCATTTATTTTCTGTATAATTTGTTTATTCTCTATTTCATTTATTTGTACTAGAATGTTTATTATTTCTTTTCTTCTGACAGTTCTGTGGGAGTTTTGTTGTCATTTTTCTAGTTCCCTGAGATTTGTTGTTAGGTTATCTTTTTGAACCTTTCCATCTTTTTTTCTTATGTGCACTAATTGCTATAAACTACCCTCTCTTAATAGCATTTACTCTTCCCCATAGCTTATGGAAACTCATGTACTTGTTATTATGAGTTTCAATAAATCTTTTTATTTTAATCTTAATTTTTCTTTTTTTTTTTTTTTGAGAGAGATTTTTTTGCTATAAGATGTAAGCACTCACTGGAGAGACAAAGATAGAGAGAAAGTGAGAAATCACCCGCCCCAGAGGAGATGGCCATGCCACAATCCCTACACCTCCATTCTCCTCTCGGGATCTTAGGCACACACGCACATGTGCCCAGCATGAGGTTTAAGCTGCCAAGCCTGGGACTCAAACTATGGTTGACTATGTGGGAGTCCAGCAATGCAACCATTGCACCATCTGCTGGTCCCTTTCAATCTTAATTTCTTCAGTGGTTGTGAAATCATTCAGAAGTAGGTTGTTCAGTTTCCATATGTATATGTATTTTCAAAGTTTCTTCTGAACTTAAGTTCAAGTTTAATTCCATCATGGTTGGATAATCTCCTGGGTATAGTGTCTATGCCTTTGAATTTGTAAAGGTTTGTTTTGTTTCCTATCATGTGGTCAATCTTTGAAAATGTTCCATGTGTGTGTCAGATATATGTACATCTTGTGATTGTTGGGTGAAAAGTTCTATAGATGTCTGTCAAGTCCATTAGGTTTATGGTATTGTTTAGACCCTAAATCTCTTATTTTTTGTCTAGGTGATCTGTTCAAAGGAGACAGTGGGGTATTTTAAACTCTGATAATTATTGTGCTGCCGTCTATCTCTTCTTTTAGCTCTATCAGTCTTTCTTTCATGTATTTGGGTGCTCCAATGTTGGGTACATAGATATTTATGTTATATCTTCATGGTGAATTAGCTCTTTTAATACTATGTTGGGTCTATTGGGTCCTTCTGTCTCTTCTTACAGCTTTTGTCTCAAAGTCTATTTTGTCTGATATCAGTATCATAACTCCAGTCTTCTTTTGGTTTCCATTTCCATGGAATATCTTTTTCCAGATCTTCACTTTTAGTCTATGTATGTCTTTATCTGTGAGGTGTATTCTTACAGGCAGCATATAGAGGGTTCCTGTGTGTGTGTGTGTGTGTGTGTGTGTGTGTGTGTTTTAAATTTTATCCAGATAGTCAATCTGTGCCTTCTAATTGGAGAATTAAATCCATTAACATTCAACATTATTATCAATTTGTTATTACCATTTTGTTAGCCATTTTCTTTTTTTTCCCTCTTATTTCTGTTTGTCTCTCCTTAATTTTCCTAGTGTGGTCCTCCTTTCAGTTTTTCTTGAAGACTTGGTCTACTTGGTGAATTCTTTGTGCTTTTCTTATTTTTATTTTTTTAATTTTTTTTTGTCTGAACCTGAGGGTACAGGCTGCAGGAGGAGAGGAGCTGTAAAGTTTTCTGCCAGTTTCCCCGCCACTCCCCAAATCCCCAGCTGAATCTCGCCAGCTCAGCCCCAGGTGCACCTGGTCCCAAGAGATGTGGAAAGGAACCAACCCCTAAAGCTGGCTACATACACCATTCTCCAATTGGAAGACAAGACTCTGTCCCAAGAACATCCCTGAGAAGCAGAGCTCTTCTTCCCCCCAGACGCTACAAAATTAACACCAGAAAAATAGGAAGCAGTGTAGAATCCATCTGATGACTAGAAACCATCAAAGAGGCACAAGAAATATTGGAAAATAAAGAAGCATCTCTCCCTCAAGGGAACAGAACAATTCTTCATCAACCGTAGACAGCACAAATGAATTCACAGAAATATCAGGAATAGAATTCAGAATATTCATAGTGACAGAGATGAGGAAGTCCTTCCATGACTTGGAGGAGATGGACATCATAAAAAAGAATCAATCAGATTTTCTGGAGCTGAAGACTGTAATACAGGAAATCAACCTCTATTGAAAGTATTAATAACAGATTGGGCCATGCAGAAGACAGAATCTTTAAAGTGGAAGACAAAATCTCTGACTTAGATTGAAAAACCACCAAAAAGAATGAAAAAATAGCCCCCAAGAAAGTTTAAACACTCAAATCTCTGAATAAAGTGTATTTCAGAAGGTGAAGATTCAAACAAGGGCATAGAAGACTGACTCCATGAAATAGTTGCAGAAAACTTTCCAAACCAAGAGAAACATTCAAGGATCTAGACACAAGAAATACAAAGAACCTCAAATAAAATCAACATAAGATCATCTCCACAGTACATCATAGTCAGATTGGTCAAAATCAATGACAAAAACAAGAATCTAAAAATGGCAAGAGAGAAACAGTAAGTTACTTGCAAAGGTTATCCTATTAGGCTAACATCAGACCTCTCAACTGGAACAATGCAGGCAAGAAAAACCAGGAAGACATTCAAAATCTTAAAAAAAAAAAAAAAAAAAAAAAAAAAAAAAAAAATTCAACCAACCAAGGACACTACACCCAGAAATATTATCTTTCAAATGAGAAGAAATAAAATCCATCTTTTATTGTTATATACCTTCCCCAAGTTTGGGGCAGGAGAATGACAGTTGGAATAAGTTATGAGCTTCTGTATGAGATTTAGATAAAATTTCTAAAACATTAGTATACTTTATAACTGTTTCTAGAGACAGTTGTTGTTGTTTTAGCATGATATTGTAACATCCTCCAGGAAGAAATGTTGACTCTTTAATTTTCATCTCTTTCTAATATGACAGTTTGTGCTATGCTATTTAGATCATATTTCTATCTACAATACCTAACTCTCAATTTTTAAAAAATGTCTAGACGATGGCTAGTGGTGCAGCTCTAAGAACACTGCAAGTCTGATCCTTCTGTGAAGGTTCTGGGTTCGTATCCAGAGATCTCCCAGAACACTGAAGGCACATGCATGTCCACAATCTCCAGCTTGTTGAAGCTGAAAGTTGATCACAATGTCAAGACTCTTGTTAGAGTACTGTCTCTGTGTTTCTCACTCATAAAAATTTTAAAATATATAATTAATTAAAAAACAAAAGAGTCTAAGAGTTTTTATAATTAAAAAGAAAAAGTCTAGACTTTGCAATATATAGGAGTGCTTATTCTCTTTTCTGAAGTATAAAAAAATCAAGTAGAATGAGAACTACATACTAATTATACTGAAAGCTTTTTTAAGGGTTGTGCATTTCAAAAACTAATGGATGAAAGTATAGGAAATTATTCCTTTGGGGAAATACACATGCAGAAGAGTGGCTTGATTTTCTAAAAATTAATTATCTCAAGTTGAGAGAAACTTTAGCTAATTAATATAATTTAAGTCTAGCTTGTTTCTTTGATTTGATCATAAACACTTGTCCAAAACATGGTTAAAAAAATCTATATTATATTTACAAAATGTTATGTTAAATTTTCTCTAAAACCAGTGGAATTGTTAGACTAATCATATAAAATGACTCTACAACTTTCATGTTATGTTTGCCAGATGTGTCATTGTTGTTATTGTTGTTTTATTTTACTGAGATTATGACTTTTTAGGACTTTGTTTTTGTAAAGTATATAAGGAAAACAAAACATTCTTAAATATGTCTCCAATGGTAAAAAGGAGAGTTCACACATTTAATTACACCTTAAACCAGATGTCTAAGGCTGATTAGGGGCTATTTCGAGTTATTTTAACTCTAATGTAGTAGTTCATGAAGTATGGTTCCTGGACAAGAAACATTAGCATAACCTGGGAACCTGTTAGAAATGAATATGCTCAAGGGGCCAGACTGTGACACAGTGGTAAAATGGAACATTCCAGATTCACATCTAGATATTGCCCTGACTAAGCTAGGTACCTGTGGCACATGATCCAGAACTCACTGAAGCTGTGGATGGATCACAGCATCACAAGCTTGTTGGGAGTGGTAGGGTACTCTCTCTTTCCCTCTCTTTCTCTGTCTTCCTGTCTACCTTGCTTGTGTAAGACATGAATGAATGAATGAATTAATGAAAAAGAAAACAAAAGAAAGAGAAAGAAAGAAAGAAAGAAAGAAAGAAAGAAAGAAAGAAAGAAAGAAAGAAAGAAAGAAGAGAGAGAAGAGAAGAGAAGAGAAGAGAAGAGAAGAGAAGAGAAGAGAAGAGAAGAGAAGAAGAGAAAGAAGAAGGAAGAAAGAAGAGAGGCGGGGTGCGGCGGGGCGGGCGGGGCGGGGCGAGGTGAGGTGAGGCGGAAAGAGGAGAGGAGAGGAGAGGAGAGGAGAGGAGAGGAGAGGAGAGGAGAGGAGAGGATGAAAGAGGAGAGGAGAGGATGAAAGAGGAGAGGAGAGGAGAGAGCTAAGGAACGATGGGATGGAAGGGAAGGGATGTAAAGGAGAAAGAAGAGAAGAGAAAGAAAAAGAAAAAATATTAAAAAAAAGAAAAAGAGAAAGCAAAAGAAAAAATTTTCAGGTTCTATCTCAGATCTGGCAAGCCAAAAACTCTGGATTGGGTCCCCAAAATCAGTGTTTTAAAGCATTTGCTCCTACTTCATCCATATCAGTAATTTTGATCATTTCTTTTTTTTTTTTTTTTTTTTTTTTTTTTTTTGCTATAGAGTGTATGTGCTTGCCAGAGAGACAGAAAGCGAGAAATCACCCTCCTAAGGAGGATGGCCACATTGTAATCCCTTCTCCTCCATTTTCCTCTTAGGATCTTAGGCATGCACGTACACGAGCCCAGAGTGAGTTTAAGCCACCGGATCTGGGACTCGAACCGCGGTTGACCACATAGAAGTTCAGCAACTAAGCCATTAACTTCTGGTCCCCATATGGGTAATTCCTAAGCATACTAAACTTTGAAAAAAAAATTTTTTCCTATGGATTCCATAGTTTAAGCAATTTCAGACTCTGTGAACAAGTTACATAAATAATTCTAAAACACTGTTCAAAACCCTTGTACACACAAATATCTCAAACAAGTTTTTTATTTTTAATCCTCTCCCAGTTAATCACAAATTAGGTCACCCCTTAAAATAAAATGAACATAGTCAAAATTTAACATCAGAACTTGCTAATTAATATAATGCTAAACAAATTCTTCTACGTTAAACAAAGAAACTTCTCTAAACACCACTACTCAGTTTAAATCTTTTTACCATAAAAGTTAAAAATAATTGGGACCAGCAGATAGCGTAATGGCTATGTTGCTGGACTCCCATGTAGTCAACTGCGGTTCAAATCCCAGGCCCAGTGGCTTAAAACTCACACCAGTCGCATGTGCGTGAATGCCCAAGATCCCAAGAGGAGAATGGAGGATTGCGGCATGGCCATCCCCCTGGGGGGTGATTTCTTGTTTTCTGTCTCTCTGTCTCTCTCTGTCTGTCTGGCAAGCACACGCGCCCTATGGCAAAAACCTCTCCACAAAAATAAAAAGTTAAAAATAATTGAAAATTAATGTTCGTGATTATTACTTTTGCACTAAGAATGTGTTTCTTTAGCATTCAGTTATTCTGAAAACGTACATTTATTCCTACATATGTTTGTTGCTCTGAGAAGGTAGGAATATTATCATATATGCAATAATAAACTTAAAATTTTGGCTTATATTAGTTGCTTGTATCTTATAATTTAATTGTCATCAATACATAATTTCAATAAAACTATTTGATGAAGCTGTTTTGGTATAGTGTTTTGTATTTCTTTCATATTACTTTTTGAAGTTCTTTGAAAATTAGATTAAGCACAATATATGGGGTTGACATTTGGATTTCCTCTGTTCAAATCTCCTTTTTTCTCATTCATCTTTTATTTATTTATTTATTTATTTTTTAATTTCTTTTTTTATACATTTAGTCACATTATTATTTGACTTATAAAGTGGATATTTCAACAGGTGAACATTTTTTCCTATTACAGTTGATAAAACTACGAAATATCTTCAACAGATAATACCACACTTCTGTGTCCAATTAATGCTTTGCCTCCCTATTTTTCTTCTAAATGTCCTTTCTCAGACTCTTCTCTTTCACACACACTATATCTGGTATTTACATCCATATACTGTGTTTCTATATCCTTGAGTCAATCAGTTTCAGTCATAGAGTGCAGACAGTATATATTAAGTGGGAGACATACAATGCCTCTCCTTCATAGCCTGGCTTGCTTCACTCAGCAGTAAATGTTTCATATTCAACCACTTCCTGTCAAAAGCCAGGGTTTTGTTGTTTTTTTTAATGGCTGAATAGTATTCCATAGAGTATATGTGCCACAGTTTTTCTATCCATTCATCTGTTCTGGGCATTTGGGTTGTTTCCATGACCTAGCAATTGTGAATAGTACCACAATAAACATCAATATGCAAGCACTTTTCCAATGAAGAATTCTTCTGTCCTTTGGGTAAATACCAAGGAGTGGGATTGCTGGATCATATAGTAGTTCTATTTGTAGATTTTTGAGGAATCTCCAAATTGTTCTCCACAGTGGCTGGACCAATTTATATTCCCACCAGCAGTGTAAGAGAGTTCCCCTTTCACCACACCCCTCCAGCACTTATCTTTTTATTTTTATTTTTTTATTTTATTTATTTATTTATTTTTTTAAATCTTAGTCATTCTGACTGGGGTTAGGTGGTATCTCACTGTTGTTTTGATCTGCATTTCTCTTACAATGAGAGATGTTGAGCATTTTTTCATATGCCTTTTGACTAATCGTATGTCATCTTTAGAGAGTGTTGTTTTCCAACTGATTCTCCCATCTTTTAATAGGATTGATTGTCTTTTTTTGGAACAGCTGCTTGAGTTCCTTGTGAATTCTGGTTACCACAGTCCCTTATCTGATGCATGGTTTACAAAAAATATTTTCCCATTCTGAGGGCTGTTGATTCACACTAATTACTGTGTCTTTTGCCATGCAGAAAGTTCTTAGTCTGATGTAATCCCACTCATCATCTATTTTGGGGATTATTGACTGTGCTTTGGGGATCTTATTTATAAAGTCTTTACCTACCCCAATGTCTCCCAGAGTTTCCCCAGTGTTTTCGAGGAGCAGCTTTATAGTTTGAGGTCTTAGATTTAGATCTTTGACCCACCTTGACTTAATTTTTGTCAGAGCTGAGAGGTAGGGGTTAAGATTCATCTTTCTGCAAGTGG
The DNA here is from genome assembly GCA_026018925.1 of Tupaia tana. NCBI lineage: Eukaryota > Metazoa > Chordata > Mammalia > Scandentia > Tupaiidae > Tupaia > Tupaia tana. Next base: position 59,419,781 of record JAKSZU010000010.1, on the reverse strand, counting down.
AAATCCAGTTTTTCCAGACCATTTGCTGAAGAGCTTTTCCCTTTCCCACTGGATTGATTGGCACCCCTTGTCAAAAATCAGTTGACTGTATGTTTGGGAATTTACACCTGTGGACTCAGTTCTGTTCCTTTGGTCCACATGTCTGTTCCTGTGCCAGTACCATGCTCTTTTGATTACCACAGCTTTATAGTATATTTTTGGGTTAGGGAGTGAGATGCCGCCCACTCCACTCTTCTTGTGCAGAATTCCTTTGGCAATACAGGGTCATTTATGATTCCAGACAAACTTTATGAGTGTCTTTCCTAGATCTGTGAAGAATGTGTCTGGTACTTTGATTGATATTGCATTAAATACGTAGATTAATTGGGGTAGAATTGCCATTTTGGTTATATTAATTCTCCCAATCCAGGAACATAGGATATCTTTCCACTTTTTTGTGTCAATTTCAATTTCTTTTTTTATCTTCTCATAGTTTTCCTTGTGGAGGTCTTTAACTTCTTTGGTTAGATTTATCCCTAAGTATCTTATACTTTTTGTGGCTATGGTAAATGGAATAACTTTTTTCAGTTCTATCTCAGTCTGCCTGTTGTTCATATATAGAAATGCTAAAGATTTCTGGATCTTAACTTTGTAACCTGTAACTTTACTATATTCATGTCTTACTTCCAGAATTTTTTTCATGGAAACCATTGGGTCATCTATTTATACAATCATGTCATCTGCAAATAGAGAGTTTCACCTCTTCTTTTCCTGTTTGAATGCCTATTATTTTTCCCTCTTTCCTGACTGCATTGGTAAGGACTTCCAGTACTATACTGAAAAGGAGTGGAGAAAGTGGGCATCCTTGTCTTATACCTGTTTTTAGTGGAAAAGCTTTCAGTTTTTCTCCATAAAACTGAGGAAGATGTTCGCTCTGGGTTTTTCATAGATAGCTTTTATTGTGTTGAGAAAGGACCCTTCTATGCTGATTTTGCTGAGCATCTTGATCATGAAGGGATGTTGTACCTTATCAAATTATTTTTCTGCATCAATTGATATTACCATATGGTTTTTATCTTTCTTCCTGTTAATATGGTATATTACATTTATGGTTTTGCATATGTTGAACCAACTTTGCATTCCTGGAATAAAACCTACCTGATCATGATGTATAATCTCTTTTATAAGTTGTTGGATAGATATGATTTGCTAGTATCTTGTTGAGAATGTTTGTGTTTATATTAATCAGGGATATTGGTCTATAGTTTTCCTTCCTTGTCCTGTCCTTATCTGTTTTAAGGATAAGGGTGATAGAAGCTTCATAGAATGAAATAGGGGGAATTTCACCCTTTTCAATCTTTAGAAATAATTTGAGCAGAATGGGAGTTAACTCTTCTTTGAAAGTTTTGTAGAATTCAGAGGTGAATCCATCTGGGACATAGCTTTCCTTTGTTGGGAGGTTATTTATTACTGATTCAATCTCCTGGCTTGTTATGGGCCTATTCAGACTTTCTATATCCTCCTGGCTCAATTTTGGTAGATTATATGTGCCCAGGAATTTGTCCATCTCATCCAGATTGTCTTGTTTCTTGGCATACAGATGTTCATAGTATCCTCTAATAATGTTTTGTATTTCTACTATGTCTGTTGTTATTTTTCCTGCTTCATTGCAGATCTGATTCACCTGGTTCCTTTCTCTCTTCTTCTTAATAAGTCTTGCTAGTGGTGTACCAATTTTGTTTATCTTTTCAAAGAGCCAGCTTTTACCTTCATTTATTTTCTGTATAGTTCATTTATTCTCTATTTCATTTATTTCTGCTCATGTCTATTATTTCCTTTCTCCTGGAGTGTTTTTTTTTGTTTTGTTTTGTTTTGTTTTGTTTTGTTTTTTGTTTTGTTTTGTTTTTTTATCTTTTTGCTGTTGCTTTTTCAATTCTCTGAGGCATGATGTTAGGTGATCCATTTGTCATCTTTCCATCTTCCTCTTATGTGTACTAATTGCTATGAACTTCCCTCTTATGACTGCTTTGGCATTGTCCCAAAGATTATGGAAACTTGTGTCCTCATTGTCATTGGCTTCTATGAATGTTTTGATTTCAGTCTTTATTTTTCCAGTAGTTGTGGAATCATTCATGAGTAGGTTATTTAGTTTCCATGTATTTGAGTATTTTTGAGGATTTCTCTTGCAATTAAAGTTTAATTCAAGTTTAATCCATCATGGTCAGAGAAGATGCTGGATATAGTTTCTATGCCTTTGAATCTGTAGAGGCTTGCTTTGTGTCCTATGATGTGGTCTATCTTTGAGAAGGTTCCATGTGGGGGATGAGAAAATAGTGTATCTCGTGGTTTGGGATGGAAAGTTCTATAGATGTCTGTTAAGTCCATTTGATTTATAGTATTTAGATCCTTTATCTCTTTACCTTTTTTTGTCTAGATCTGTCTACAGGGAATAGTGCAGTGTTGAGGTTTCCAACAATTAGTGTGTTGCAGTCTATCTCCCCTTTTAGATTTAATGGTCTTTCCTTCACATATTTGGGTGCTCCTGTGTTAGGCGCATAGATATTAATAAGCAATATATCTTCTTGATTGATTGACCCTTTTACTACAATATAGTGCCCTTCTTTGCCTCTTCGAATAGTTTTGTTTTAAAGCCTATTTTGTCAGAAATTAGTATCGTGACTCCGGCTCTTTTTTTTGGTTCCCGTTTGCATGGAAAACCTTTTTCCAACCCTTCACTTTCAGTCTATGTATGTCTTTATTCATGAAGTGGGTTTCCTGTAGGCAACAGATAGAGGGTTTCTGTTTCTTAATCCATTCAGCCAGTCTGTGTCTCCTGATTGGAGAACTGAATCTATTAACATTCAATGTTATTATCGATGTTACTGGATCTTTCCCCAGCTCTTCAAGAAACACTGAAGAAAGTACTGTCCCAAGAAAACTAAATAGTAACAGCCAGTAACAAAGGAATAAAAGGCAACTAAGACAGTGGCCAACTTAAACCTCGGGACAGTTCCAGTAATATCAATATTCATCTTTTTGATCTGTAGGCAGTCTTTACACATTTCATATGGTCAATTATTTGCTGGTTATATGCATTACCATTTCAACTTTGTGGTCTATAATTTTCTCTCTCTTTTTCTCCTAGGGGGCACAGGTGCTCACCAGATACAGACAAAAAGATAGGGAGAGGAAAACGCATTCCCCATAGGGAAACGTGCTATTCCTTTCACTTCATCTCCCCCTCCACTGAGAATTTTAAGCATGCACACATACACACCAAGTATGTTTCTCAAGTTTTAGGTCTGGAACTTGAATAATGTAGTCAACTATGTGAGATCCACCTGCGTTGTCTGCCAAGCCACAGAGCCAGCCCCCTATAGCTCTAGATAAACAGAATTTCTTAATTTTAGTGTAATTGAATTTATCTTTTTTTTTCTCTTTTTGAATAATTATTTATTTTATTTTTTATTTATTCATTCACTTATTTTTTAATTTGACCACAGAGAAAAAGAGGATGAGAGTGAGAGAGAGAGAGGAAGTGAGAAAGCAAGCCACCAGATTCAGGACTTGAACCGTGGTCGGCCATGTGGGAGTGTCCAGCGCCTTAACCACCAAGCCACTTACTGGTCCCAGTCCTTTTTTTTCTTATTATAGGTAACAATTCTTTTTTTATTCCTTTTTGAGAATACTATATGTGTTATCATGAACAGGAAATAAACCATTTCTGTATCCCACAAATGTCTTACTTCCTATTTTTTCTCCCTAATTATCTTTCCTATAGTCTTCCCCTCTCCTACCCTCTTTCCACTATCTCTCACCATTAACAAAAATCAACTCAAAATAGATCAAAGATCTAAGCCTAAGACCTGAAACTATAAAATTTCTCCTGGAAAACACTGGGGAAAATCTGGAAGACTTTGGGGTAGGCAAAGACTTTTTAATTAAGAACCCCCCCCCCCCAAAGCACAGGCAATAATCCCAAAAATAACCAGAGTACATAGGGAACTCAAATGATTTACCCAAGGGAAAAAAAAAAAAAGATTAACCCAATTAAGTGATGGGAAAAGTAAGGAGTTGACTAAACAACTCTCTAAGTAAAACATGAGATCAGCCAAAAAGTATATGACAAAATGCTCAACACCCCTCATCATAAGGGAAATGCAGATCAAAAATCACAATAAGATACCACCTAACCCCAGTCCGAACATGAAGATTGAAAAATAAATAAATAAATAAATAAATAAGTGTTGTCAAGGATGTGGTAATAATTCTTTTTTTATTTTGTAAAATTTCATCTAAATTTAATGAGAAAATCTACTTTTCTATATTTTTTTCTAAGATTGGGCACTCATTTTTTTAAATTTCTCAATTGATATCTTTATTTTTAATTTTTTTTAGAATGAGTCTTTTTATTTTATTTACATTTTTTTAATACATTCAATCACATTATTTAGCTTACAAGGTGATCATTTCAATATGTGAACCATTCTCCCCGGTCCAGTTGATCAAAATATAGCAATACTTCCTCCCTGTCTCAACAATGCTGTCTCCGTATCCATACTCCAAATGTTTTTCCCCAGGCCCCACTCCTCCACACACACATCTGGCATTCACACCCATCTCTTGTGTTTGTACATCCTTTAGCCCATCAATTTCAGTTAAAGAGTGCAGACACTTGGTATATATTAAGTGGGGACATACGGTGTCTCTCCTTCATAGCCTGGCTTGCTTCACTCAGCAGTAAATCTTCCATATTCTTCCACTTACCGTCAAAAGCCAGGTTTTTTTGTTGTTTTTATGGCTGAATAGTATTCCATAGAATATATGTGCACAGTTTTTCAATCCATTCATCCGTATGGGGGCATTTGGGTAGGTTCTATGTCTTAGCAATCATGAGAAGTGCTGCAATAAACATCGATGCGCAAGCACTTTTCCAATGAAGAATTCTTCTGTCCTTCGGGTAGATGCCAAGGAATGGGATTGCTGGATCATATGGTAGTTCTATTTGTAGACTTTTGAGGAATCTCCAAATTGTTCTCCACAGTGGTTGGACTAATTTACATTCCCACCAGCAGGGTAAGAGAGTTCCCCTTTCACCACACCACCGCCAACACATATAATTTTTGTTTTTTTAATCTTAGCCATTCTGACTGGGGTTACGTGGTATCTCATTATTGTTTTGATCTGCATTTCCCTTATGATGAGAGATGCTGAGCATTTTTTCATATGCCTTTTGGCTATTCATATGTCATCTTTAGAGAGTGTTTTTTTTTTTTTTTTTCATAGGGTTGATCATCTTTTTTCCAATCAGCTTCTTTAGTTCCTTGTGTATTCTGGTTATCAATCCCTTGTCTGATGCATAATTTACAAAAATATTTTCCCATTCTGAGGGCTGTCAATTCACACTAATTACTGTGTCTTTTGCCATGCAGAAACTTCTTAGTCTGATGTAATCCCACTTGTCTATTTTGGGGATTATCGACTGTAGTTTGGGGGTCTTATGTAAGAAGTCTTTCCCTACCCTAATGTTTCCCAGAGTTTCCCCAGTGTATTCTAGAAGCAGTTCAATAGTTTGGGGTCTTAGATTTAGATCCTTGATCCACCTTGACTTGGTTTTTGTCAAAGGTAAGAGGTAGGGGTTCAGATTCACCTTTCTACAGGTGGAAATACAGTTTTTCCAGCACCATTTGCTGAAGAGGTTTTGCTTTTTCCACTGGATTGACTGGTACCCCTTGTCAAAAATAGTTGACTGAATGATTGGGAATTTACTCCTGTGGACTCAGTTCTGTTCCATTGGTCCACATGTCTGTTCCTGTGCCAGTACAATGCTGTTGGAGATAAGCTGAAAGCTTTCCCACTAAAAACGGGTACAAGACAAAGATGCCCACTTTCTCCACTCCTTTTAAATATAGTACTGGAAGTCCTCACCAACGCAATCAGAAAAGATGAAAAAATTAAAGGCATCCAAATAGGAAAAGAAGAGATGAAAGTCTCTCTATTCGCAGATGACATGATTGTGTACATAGAAGATCCAATGATTTCCATGAAAAAATTTTTGGAAGTAATGCACGAATACAGTAAAGTTGCAGGATGCAAAATTAATATCCAGAAATCTATAGCATTTCTGTATACAAACAACAAGCAGACAGAGATAGAACTGAAAAAAGTTATTCCATTTACCACAGCCACAAAAAGTATAAGATACTTAGGGACAAATCTAATCACAGAAGTTAAAGACCTCCACAAGGAAAAATATGAGAAGATAAAAAAAGAAATTGAAAATGACACAAAAAAGTGGAAAGATATCCCGTGTTCCTGGATTGGAAGAATTAATATAACCAAAATGGCAATTCTACCCAAATTAATCTACCTATTTAATGCAATGCCAATCAAAGTACCAGACACATTCTTCACAGATCAAGAAAAGACAATCATAAAATTCGTCTGGAATAATAAAAGACCCCGAATTGCCAAAGCAATTCTACACAAGAAGAGTGGAGTGGGTGGCTTCTCACTCCCTAACCCAAAAATATACTACAAAGCTGTGGCAATAATTCTTATATCTAGTTAGGAAATCCTTTCCTATCCCAAGGTCATAAAGATATCCATCTATTTTGTTATTTCTTCATTAAGAAATTTAAAACAGAGAGCAGCAAATGGCAGAATGATTACATCACTGGACTCCCACGTAGTAAACCACAGTTCAAGTCCTGGACCCAGCAACTTAAAACTCATGCCGGGCACATGTGTGTTCATGCCCAAAATCACGAGAGGAGAATGGAGGAGAAAGAATTGCAGCCTGGCCATCCCTCCTGTGGTGGGGTGATAGCTCACTTTCTGTCTGTCTGTCTCTCTGGCTAATGCACATGCCTTATAGCAAAAATCTCTGTAAGATAAAGATATTTAAAACATTTGGATTTGGATTTTGTGCAGTTTTTGAGACTTGCATCCAGTTACATGATTTAATATTTCCAGAATCATTTATTGTAGTCTAAGCTTTTCAAACTTTTGGCAAGAACCATCTCTGTTATCTATCAAGTGTCTACATATGTGGTTAGGTCTATGTCTGGCTCCTTATTCTCTTTAATTATCTATGTCCATATCTATTTTTATATCTATATCAATTCTTATTCCAGTAGCACACTTCCTTAAATACTAAAGCTCATATTTTCTGCTAGAACAAGTGTTAACTTCATGTTCATCTTAAAGAGTTTCTTAGCTATTATTGACTCTTTGTACTCTCATATAAAATTCTAGAATAAACCCATCATTTTCCATGTATAAACTAAAAACTGAAATTTTAATTTAAAATTTTTTAAATTAAGACATAAATTTGGGAAATTCATCGGATATCTTTATAATATTAAATATTCTAACAAATTAATATATATTTATCCATTTATTTTTGTTTTACTTATGTATTTACCAGCACTTCTTTTTTTCTTTAAGAATTAATCATTTAATTTTATTTATTATTATTATTTTTTAAAAAATTTGTTATGAAGCATGTGCACCTACCAGAGAGAGACAGAGAAAGAGGGGGGAAAGTGAGAAAACAAGTCACCAAGTCTGGGACTCAAACATGGTTGGCCATGTGGAAATCCAGCACCTTACCCACCACACCACCTGCTGGCCCTCAACTACCAATGCTACTTAGTCAAATCACTATAGCTTTTTTCAGAAACATATCAAGATTGTGAACTATGATAAATATTTTGGAAATAAATAGAATTCAACACCATATTGAGTCCATATTATATCGTAAGTATTGTAGTAAGATAAGGGTATGGTGCTGAAGAAAGGCATACTTATAATTATAGAATTATTTAGGAGTGTTTTAACTCTAAGTCACTTTTGCATATGGTTTATTTTTTAAATTCTTTAGTCAAATTTGTTATCTGATGTGAGAAGGGAGAAGCTGGTTAGCAGCTACCAAATTGTAGTTAGATAAGAGGTATGAGTCCTATAGTACTAAGGCACAGTAGAATAACTCAGCTAACTATTTAATGTATTTATCAGTTTATCTAGAGGAAGGATTTGGATATTCACAACACAAAGTAATGATGAGTATTTGATAGGCTATATATGTTTATTGCCTTGATTTGACCATTACACATATGTATGTATAAAAAAATCACAAGGTACCTCATAAATATCACAACTATTACATGTTGACTAAAATTTTTTAAAATATTTTTATAAATAACAAAGTACACACACACACACACACACCTACCCCAAAACTTTCAATTTAGCCAAGATTATGCAAATTACTAAGTAAAATTAGTAAACTGAAATCTGATTTCAATCTGGCAATGACAGGATAAAAGGGAAACTACTTTTGAAAACAATCCCAAATGAAAACTAGATCTTTGTTTGAAGACAGTTTTCATTTCCAAAGCAATTTACTCCCTGTTTGAGTGAATAAACTAGAGAAATTCACTTTCTCTTCTATTTCAATAACTCATAGAGCTATATATCTCACAGTTCTGGCTATTTTCATTGTACAATTCTGGAGGTGGTATAATAACACGTTCCTAACTGTGATTCACTTATTTAAGTTGTGAAGTTTGTATTTTTCTTGAAAATTATAAAAAGAAGTGGAATTCTTTGCTAACTTTGATATTTCTAGCTTGTCTAATCACTCATGCATTTATGGGCCTATTTCTTCCAGTACTTTTCAATTGCTATTTCATTTATTCAATCATTTATTTAAGCACTCATTAATCCTTTGAATAAATAAGCATTGTATATATTGCAATGGGAAGTAGAAACTTGGTCTCTCTGCTCAGAGATTTTATAATCACTCCAACAACGTATGTAGTTCTCATATATGGGCAAAAAGTAGAAATTTTTTTTCTAAGTGTACTTAAGTATTAGTTCAGAAGTATGTTACAACCCTTTAACCTGAGACTAATTCAGGGATAAAAACTGGCTTCTAACAAATTCATGGATAAAAATTGTGCACTCTCAAAACATACACAGTGACTAAGAAAGAAGAGCATGAAAATTAGAAGATACAATAGAAAAAATTCAATGTCAGCCGGCCTTATTGCCTAGTGGTTAAAGGAACCAGATCTCATATGGCCAACTCTAGTTTGAATCCTAGTCCTGACAGCTTGACACACACTGACCACATGTGTGCACAAAATCCTGACAAGATAGAGAACAGAGGAGAGAGGATTTCAGTGTTACCAAATCCCAAACAAAGGATACCACCGCCTTCTCCTTCTCTGTCTCTCTCTAGTGAGCACATATACTCATTATTAATATTTTGAGAAAAAGAAAAAATTAAATGCTATTTGCAAAGTTATATGCACATATCTGTGTGTGTATATATATATGTGTGTGTGTGTGTGTGTGTGTGTGTGTATCCATACATATGTATGGATATAGGCACATCTGTGTCTGTGACAGAGGTCAATTTTCAATACAAATTCAGAGTCAATACTTCAAAAATGTATCACAGGGAGAGAATATTTAGACATAAAATGTCTTTTTTAGGTTTATTTCTTCCACAAGAGAAAAGAGAGAGAGACAGGCAGACACAGACAGACATCTACAATAGGATCTCCATGCCATGATTCACCCCTAATCTCAACCAGTCTGAGTCATCAGCAAGAGTACAGACCAAGGATGCTCAGGGAGGGCCTGGGATTTAAACCCAGGACTTTTCCCATGTTGGTCCAGCTACATTACCACTATTGCCTTGCCCCAAAAATAGCTCTATAGTATTTTTAAATGCAAATATTTCCCATTAATTTAGTTAGCATTGCATGATCAAAAACTAGTCTTTATTAACAAACCTAAATAATAACTTATTATTCATTTCTTCATTCAATAAATCATGATTAACTATTAATTTTATAAATCATATGTCGTTTTAGGTATTAGGTATACAGAAACAAGCAAAGAGAAAGCCTTATTCCTTCATTGCTTACATTCAGACATCAAATGTTAAGAATAAGTAATGTTTATTGAACAAGACTAAATGCTAGGAGCTATATTTGTTAATCCATGTATGTAATCATTTTATCTTTACGACATCACCCTATGCAGGTATTGGTATCTGCATGTGAGAAAGCCATCAGGAAATAGAGACTGAAAGAGATTATCTTCCATACGAGATTAGGCATAAATGTGTGTGTATGTGTTTATGGGTATTTGAAGGTTGAGTAGAGGAGACGGTCTTTCAGTCAAAAGATTTTTGGCAATAATTTAAAGATTTTCAATATAGAATATTGCCTGCATTTTTTATTGGCTATGACTAGGATTTGAATATACCTCTAAGGCAGACTGCCCCTTTGGGCTAGAAAATCAACACAGTCATCTACATATTGAAAACAGGCACACATTCATGAAGAAAAACCTACAACAATGAAATACAAACTTGTAACTGAGAAGTTTACTCTTTTGTTTTCTAAATGTAAATAGAATATGTCTATCTGTTTTAACTCTTACTATCTGTACCTCTAGTGATTAAGGTTTACTAAGTGCAGGGCATTTTACTGAGATTTTAAATAAAATGCTTCATTTAATCATGCCACTACCCCTGCAGGTTTTATAGGCATTGTAGAGATGAAGAAACCAGAGCTCAGGGGATTTTCAGTTTGTCATTAGTCACACTGGTTTTAAAAGGAGGTCTGTGAACTTGTGCTTTAACTAGAATATTAGAGGATTAGCTTTCTTAAGTTAATATGCCTTCTTTTGGCTAATTGCATATTAACAATTCCATTTTGTGTACTCTATTTTTTTAAAGGAAACTTTTACGAAGGTACATATGTGTTCTTGTCTAAGCACTTTTTCCCCCAGGAAAATGGATTCAGAAGTTTTAAAAATTTCAACAGATATGTGCAGGTCTAATTTTCTTTTCAGTCAAACAAAGAAGAGATTGTCAAAGAAGAGCTTAGTTGAACTTGGTATAAAAAACACATCTCATCTGGAATTGCTGATAATATTTAAAATTTTTTTAAAAGCAGTTGGGCCAGTTCCTTTTATACCACATGATCCAGCTAAGGACAGTATAGAGGTGCTTACCTTTGGCTGGTGTGGAGCCAGCCAAGGCAAGCCCAGCGGAGTGGTGCTTTTGTGACAGTCATCATCTCCTGCATGCAGCACAAGAGAGCAGAAGAACCTTTTCTTGAGTAAATGAGACATACCATCTGTGGGATCAGCAGTTAGCATAATGGCTATGTCGCTGGACTCCCATGTAGTTGACTGCGGTTCGAGTCTCGGACCTGGTGGCTTAAACTCACGCCGGGCGCGTGTGCGTGCATGCCCATGATCCTGAGAGGAGAAACGAGGAGAAGGAATTGCAGCATTGCCACCCCCCCTGGGGGCTGATTTCTCGCTTTCTGTTTCTCTCTGTCTCTGGCAAGCGCACACGCCCTATAGCAAAAACCTCTCAAAAAAAAAAAAAAAAAAAGAGAGAGACATACCATCAGTAACACATGATAGCTGGAGAAGGACATGGAGGTTAGCTGCACTTTTTCAGGAGACTTCATAGGTAGCTTAATAGTGGAGAGGATATTCCAAGTTACACAGAACAGATGCAAAGTGTTTTTTCCTTTGCTTACCCCTCTATATCATTAGGTAAACTAAGTCACACTTTTGTCATTTGGTTTCCTCAGCTCAAGATTGTGTGAAATAAGTATGTTTTCTGACTCCTGAGAGAATGAAATATCATGATTCAGATAAAGTATACAGGATCGCACCCAACACAAATGCAGCACCCAAGAGAAATTAGCTGTTACTTTTATTGTTACTATTGATACACAGGATTTTTGACGATGAGTTGCAGCCATATATTGCATGAAATTGTGAGCAAAAGAAAACTATTCCTCCTCTGGAAATTTTATATTTAACTAGGGTTCATACTTTTCAGTAATAACTACAAATTTGAAAACAAGCCCTTTATTTGTTGCCAAAACACTTCACACTTCAAGTCAGATTTGAGAGGTAAATAGAGGTCTAACCTCCAGAATATGGGAAACAGTTTTACACACTGGAGAAATCCTAGGGTTCATAGAATCCAGTCATATCTCAAGAAGAAACCATTTTAACCATAAAATTACTCAAACACCAATGACCATTTGTATCCTCCATCTAAAGGTAAAATGAACATTAGTTTCCTTTTCTAATTATTAGACTAATTTTTTAAAAATTTCATAAAATTAAGTTCATATAAATCTCCAACCATAATATTAAACATTTTCTAAATTCTTTGTCATCCTATAATAAATCATTTATCTCTCACATCAGTCCATGAAATGATGGGAAAGGTAAGAAAATGAAACCACCTTTGAAATGATCTAAGACTACCATTTTCCTTGTGGTTTCTCTAAGTATGTCAACTAATCGCCTACACTTGGTACCCTTGGAGACCAAATTGCAAAACAATCAAACAAAGGAAATATAATGTTAATGATGGGACATAAGCTCATTGAAGTTCTGTCCAAAAATTTGTGGACATATACTTGGAAAGGAAAAGACTGAAATACTGTTTATTTTCAGTTTAATTTTCATCTTTTGAAAGCAAACTACATTGCTCTATGTATTCTTTAAATTAGTCAAACAAAATTTAACCATTCCAAATTTTCTTCTAGAAAGTAATTTCAGCATAAGGTTTTAAAAGGGTGAAAATAAATAAAATGATACGTGAATGCATAGGTTTCAGGGGGAAAAATAAAATTTTAAAACTTACATATTGGAAATTCACATCTCAGTATATAAAAAGAGAGAATGATAAAGAATAAAGGAGTGTCTCAAAACACAAATGGATGTAGTATAGACCCAACTTCTGAAAAGCAGCACAATAATACAGAGTGAAATACAGAAAAGTATACAATCAGGAAATGTGCAATTGGTTCAATTACAGTCCTCATCAGGAATCAGAAAAAACATACGGCTAGAGCTTGAGAACTGATGAACACAATATGATTATCTGAAATTTCTTTTGAAACAGTAACCAAAAACCTCCCAACAACCACAATGAAAAAAAAAAAAAAATAAACCCAGAACCATATGACTTCACAGGCAAATTCAACCAAACACGTAAAAAATTAGTACCAAAGTCTTCCAAATAATTGAAGAGGAGGCAAAACTTCCAAACTCATTTTATACGGCTAACATTACCCAGATGCCAATGTCAGATAAGAAAGCCACTAAAAATTATAGGCCAATATTCCTCCTAATTAAATATGCAAAAATCCTGAACAAAATACTAGCAAACTGCATTAAACAGCATTTTGAAAGGAACAGGCACCATGATCAAGTGGGATTTATCCCTAGGACTTAATAAAGGTTCACATACACAAATTAATAGCTGATACAGCTCATCAGCAGAATAAAGGGTAAAAACCATTTGATGATCTCAATAGATGCAGAAAGCATTTGACAAAATTCAGCATTCATACTTTCAGAATAAAAACACTCAACAAATTAGGCATAGAAGAAATGTACCTCAACATATTAAAAGCCATGTATGACAAGCCCACAGTCACCTTGAATACAAAGACGAAAAGCTGAAAAATTTCATCTCAGATCAAGAATGAGACAAGGACGCCCATTCTTGCCACTTCTATTAAACATAGTATGGAAAGGTCTACTAGGGGCCGGCATGTAGTGTGGTGTTTAAGGGCACTGGATTCCCAGACGACTGACCGTGTGATTTGAGTCCAGAACTGGCAGCTCTCTCTCTCTCTCTCTCTCTCTGTTCTTCTCTGGTCAAATTTAAATAAAATTAATTAATTAAATAAATTAATTAATTAAAATAATTCTTAAAAAAAAAAAAGTTCTAGCCAGAGCAAGCACGCAAGAAACTTTTTAAAAAAATAAATAAAATTGGAAAGTTCTTCCTTTAGGAGGAGTTAAATTCCTTTCTTTCCAAATAGGAAAGGAAGAAGTTAAAAGGTTTTTATTTTAAGACTGCATGGTCTTATACATAGAATATCCTAAGATTTCACATACACACACACACACACACACACACACACACACAGAAACTTTTTGAACTAATAAATACAGTAAAGTTGGTGGAAACAAAATCAACAAAAAAATCAGAGTGTATATACACTAACAATAAGCTATCTGAAATAAATAAAGAAAAAAAAGCATTTTGATGCTTACAAAAGCATCAAAAATGACACATGTAGGAAAAAAATTTAATCAAGGAGATGTAAGAACTATACACCAAAAACTACAAAAAAAAAAAAAAAAAGAAAAGACACACATAAATTTTAAAAAAAATAGTTTGTGATCATGGACTAGGAGGATAATATTGTTAAAATGTCCATATTACCCAAAGTGACAAGAAACCATCCAAATTCTATAAAAATTCCAATCTTTTTTTTCCCACAGAAGTAGAAAAAAAGTCTTAAATTTGTATGGATTTTCAAAAGACCCCAAAAAGCCAAAATAATCTTTAGTGAAAAGAGCAAATTTGGGGTAAGCAGTGCCATGGTATGGGGGCACTGGACTCTCACATGGCCAAGTGCAGTTCAAGTCCAGGACCTGGTGGCTTTTTCTCTCTCATGTGCACACACACACTTGCCCTGGAGCAAATTTAAATAATAATAATAATGATAACAAATTATTCTTAAAAAAGGAACAAAGTTGGGGGTATCACACTCCCTGACTTTAAATTATATTACAAAGTCATAGTAATCAAAACAGCATGCTATTGTAATAGAAACACACACATAAATCAATAGAACAAAATAGAAAACCCAGAAATAAATCCATTCATTTATAGGCAATTGATTTTGGACACAATTGCCAAGAATACACAATGGGAAATGAAGAGTTTCCTCAATAAACAGTGTCAGGAAAACTGGATATTCTCTTGCAGAAGAATTAAATTAGATGCTTATAATCATGCCATATTCACAATAGCAAAATTCAACTTAAATTAAAAGACTTATACATAAGACCTAGAACTATAAAACCACTAGAATAAAACATAGGGAAAAATAGGGAGATGATATTCAGTGGATAGACTTTTAGCTATAAGATGAACGTGTTTGGGAATTTAATGTATAGCATGGTGACTATAGTTAATAATACTGTGTCATTTACTTGGAAGTTGATAAGAACAGATTCTAAGTGACTTCACCACATACGTACACACACACACACACACACACACACACACACGGTAGCTATGGATAGTGATGGAGGCATTAAGTTGACTATACTAATCAGTTTAGAATGGCTATGTATATCAAATGATGTTTGTACACCATGCTGTACACCCTGAATATATATAACTTATTATTTGTCAAATGTTTAAAATCAAAACATTTGTAATCTCCTGCATGCAGCTGAACAACACAACTATCTCCAGGTGAACAACACGACTATCTTCACTAATGTTTTAAAGAACAAGAAACTAATGTAAAATGTGTAGTGTTAAAAAAAAATCTGAAAAAAATTACTGGTAAATACTTCTTAAGCAGCTTCATGGTGAGGTGGGGGATGGTGGTACAGTGGTAAAATGCAAGGCTCTGTGAGGCAGGAGCACATGAAAAGGCGCCCAGTTAAAACCCAACAGACCTCCCTGAGTATGCCAGGCACACATGCTTGCCTATGATCTGGTGCTGGCTAAGTCTGGGAGTGAATTACAGCATTAAGATCTTTTCAGAGGTTCTCTCTCTCTCTCCCATAAAATAAATAATCTTTTAGAAAAAAAGAAAGAAAGAAACTCTGTGACCATTTCAAAATCCCTCATGGACATTTCCAGAAGCATTTTACCAAGAATTAGCAAGATATGTGTCATATGCCAAGCTCATCCAGCATAGCCATTGAGGCCTGAGGGTAGGTAATCACTGCCACCAATTGTCAAATTGTGCACTTCCTCCCATAAGGTTTTAAAAGTCTCCTTGCAAATTCTGCCACTCCTTCAGATACTTATTAAGTAAATACTCATAAGTAATTGAGCACAAAGCCATTCACACAAGCTCTTCCACAAGTTGATGAAGGCACAGATCTCTGTTATATGAGGCAATTAGATTTCAGCTTTTATTATGAATCACTTGAAATAATTCTAATCATAGCCCAGAAGAATGATCCCATTAGCTTTACAATTAGTAGCAAGAACCCAATAATCTTACTGGGACACAACGACATTTAAGAATCAAGCTTGAATAGGCATCATGAATGAACAAGGATGATTTTGGCAATATTCTAACTAATCCATATACCTTGAATTCCACTCATTTCACCAATGAGAGCCCATTTCTAAAATACATTATACTAATTACAAAACCACTAATTTCTCAAATAAAGATTTATTTCCTTCATTTTGCTAATTGTTAAAGCCTTTGGTGTCAAAGATAATAATAAAGCAATGGCTATTTGTAGTTCCTCTAGAATTAGAATTTTTTGATTAAATGCCAGTGTGTATTCCTGAGTAACCAAATAACTATCACTAGAGTATTGCATAAGCCACTCATACTTAAATATGACAGTGTTAAGCTGAACTATTTCAAATTAAGATATAACCATAACAACAAAAACATTTTAAAAACTGGTTATCTGATAAATTACATATTACTAACTGGTACATGGGCAGAGGTCACATGAGTCATCAAAGGGGCTAGAGATGTTTTTTAATTGACCACCCAAAAATGTAAAGAAAAGAAAAGAATAGAAAAAATCTAGAGTGAAGTAGGAGAAAAGACAATTAAGAAGTCCTAAAAGAGATTTAAAAAAAAACATTTTACATTGGATTCTATGATCTATAAAAGTAGTTTTTTGGGTATGTCAATGGATGGAGGGTAGATAGAGAATAATGGATTGTAGACCATTGAGAACTAAACAAGGGTCATGTTCAAAAATTCAGAGACACCTCAGGCATCTTGGTTCATACAGGAAAAATCAATTTGATCTTTGGAGTAGACGGGAGACAGGTACTGACTGAATCAAAGACTGATACATATGCAGGATATTCTAGATTACACTGACAAGCCAAAGTAGATCACTCATCATAACTGACTAATTCTATCCAAGAGTTAAAAAAATTTCAGAGATCCAACTACTAAAGTTTTGCTCAGAAATTATTAACCTATTTTTATAAATAATCGATGGGCCACAGGCATGATCAATTCTTCACTTACCATAAATAGTTCACAATAGAGTTTAAGTTACTTTTCAAAATATTCAATGGATAGAAATATATAACTCAAGTATTCTCCATGTGTGAGTTGTGACTCATGAAAATGAATGTAATAGAAGAAATGTTAAAAGAATGATCAGTTAAAGGACTTAAAGAACTTATAAAGGGGAGGAAAAAAAGGTATAAAGAGTCAAAAAAAAAAGCCACTTATGCTATTCTTCCTCCTGATACTCGTCAACATTGTGTATATACACACAGAACTAAAATGACACCTTCTACATGAGGACCTTCCCCTCCTTTAATCTCTAATATTTTAAATACACTTATTTCATGGAAGTTAAGGAGAACTTTATTATTGCAGTTTATTAACACACATGACAAGATACTTTGGGAAGCCTCGGAACACACTGTATTCTATTTTAATGACTGGCAATTATGGGAGTAAGAGATTGTAAAAATCAGACGTATGCTACCATCACCCCTTAGTCCAAATTTCCTCAAAAGGCCTTTGACTTTCTGATGAATTCCTACAACATTCTGAGCATGAAAAATCCTAGTTTACATTTTTTCAGTAATCAGCTTTGGTCAGGGCATTTTATTCTTTGTATAGAGTAAAGCAAATTTATTTTGATGGTTTATATCAAATAAGAATAATAAAAATGAACAATTCCATTGTTTACCATGTTTTTATGGGTAAATATACACATTCTGATTCAGTATTTTATGTATTTACATTTGGGGGTCTCTTTCCTGATAATAAAGAAGACAAATATAATTTCTTTCTGAAGCCTTTACCTTTCAACTTCTTTTCTTTTCTTTTTTTTTTTTTTTTTTTTTTTCGAGAGAGAGATTTTTGCTATAGGGTGCATGTTCTCAGAGAGAAAGAGATAGAGAGAAAGCGAGAAATCACCCCCCCAGGGATGGTGGTTGTGGTGGCCATGCCACAATCCCTTCTCCTCCATTCTCCTCTTGGCATTCTGGGCACACACAAAAACATGCCTGGCATGAGTTTCCAGCTGCTGGGTGCAGGACCTGAACCATGGCTGGCCACATAAGAATCCAGCCCTCAACCACTATGCCACCCACCAGCCCCACCATTTACCTTCTAAATTTTATATTTCTATAATATTTTATAAATTTCTTCTATTTTCCCTACTAGAATATACACTACATAACATTTTCTAAGAGTATCTCTCACACGGCAAGTACATCATATTTGCTTAATAAATATTTAAATTTTGTATGGTAAAAGTTTAGTGGAAATATGACAGCAATTTTTAAAAAACAAATGTGATGAAAAGATGAGAACTTGTTCGTTCATTTTGGAACACCTGAATCCTTTCATCCTAAAGCAGATAGCTTTTCAATACATGAAAGGAGGTCTAAGCATAGTGTAATCAATAGGTAACCTTATTTTTCTGTGATCCCATATAGGCTATGTAAACCTATTAAAGAAGAATGTATATAAATTCATGAACCATCAATACATTTATTATTAATAACCTTGCTATTGAGGAAATGGGAGATTTGGGGAATATTCTGTGGCATTATTAGGATAGTTTCCAAATGTTAGTTCTCTCATTAAATTTCTCTATTTGAACTCTTAACAGCATGGACATAAGAAATCAAACGTAAAGAAAACAGAATTTTCTAGCAGATGCACATGTGTAGTTCCACATCTCTTTACCCAGCCTTTTGCGTGAGGAAGATGGATCAAGATAGAGCCTTGGGACCAGCAGTTAGCGTGATGGCTATGTCGCTGGGCTCCCACGTACTCGACCATGGTTTAAGTCCCGGACCAGGTGGCTTGGACTCACGCCGGGCACGTGTGCGTGTGTGCCCAAGATCCCGAGAGGAGAATGGAGGAGAAGGGATTGCGGCATAGCCATACCCACTGGGGGGTGATTTCTCGCTTTCTGTCTGTCTCTCTCTTTCTGGTGAGCGCACGTGCCCTATAGCAAAAACCTCTCCAAAAAAAGAAAAAAAAAAAGATAGATAGAGCCTTTATCAGTATGGATCTCTGAGTGACTACCACATGCAGACAACCCTTGCTGACTTACAGTAAACAATAAACACGATGTAGTAGGAAATATACCTTTTCATTTGTAACGGCTGACATGTTTTATTGTTTGCTATAATCCATAACCTAGTTTTCCCCACCTGATACAACTCCTCAAATCTTTATGTTGTAGATATTTTGAAATCCCTCAAGGCCCTCAAGCCAAAAGCTACAGGTAACAGAGAAAAGATGAGATTTTAACAGCTGTTGTAGGACCTTACGCCCACACACACTCAGCCATAGCTTGTTCTGTTTTTTTCCCCTCCACTTTCATCTATTTTATACAGATAGTTCCATTGTTCTCAATTCATCTCCCAAGGGGTTGGGGTGAGATTGTACACTGCTATTACCAAAGATGGTCCTTTAATTCTTATTTTAGCTCCAGTGCCAAATTGGTCCCCATATTTCTGCCCTGTGATAGCTTATACTTCATTCATTCTGTACATACATCATCAGGGTCTATTGCGTACAAACCTGGGCTACAGGGCTCTGTGGGAAATAGCAAAAGTAAAAGGTCTCACTTCTTATTCTTTGGATCATATAGTCTAGCTGTAACTGTTTATGAGATTTATTAGAAAATTTCTCCAGCTTGAGTAAGGAGAAGCTTGCAAACTTCCATTTAACATATTTACTTATTCCAAGGAAACGCATGGGATTAAGTATAAGGACCAGTTATATTAAAATTAACCTGCTCTCAAAGAAAGCTACATACTCGCCCATAGGAATATGTAGCCATGGGACCAGCAGATGGCGGAATGGCTACATCGCTAGACTCCCATGTAGTTGAACGCAGTTCGAATCCTGTACCTGGTGGCTTAAACTCATGCCAGGCACCTGTGCATACGTACCCAAGATCCCGAGAGGAGAATGGAGAAAAATAGATTGTGGTGTGAGACTTTCTGTCTCTCTGTCTCTCTCTTTCTGGTGAGCACATGTGCCCTATAGCAAAAACCTCACTGAAAAAATAAATAACATAAAGGAACATGTAGCTGTCTTTTTTATTTAGGAACCCGTTTTGCTTATTCTTTTTATAAACAGAAATTCTTAAATGAATCTGGGTAAAACTTGTCTTTTTATATCCCTGAAGAATCAAAAGGAGTTACAATAGCATTTCATAGGGTAACCTAGTTTTCTTATGAGTAATTAAAGGGTTTGAAAAAGAAAATTCTTCCCTCTGTTAGATTGACAGCCTGTGCGAACCATGTAGAGCTATATAAAACCCTTCTGCTTTCTATCCTTAGCTATTAAAGGAGCAGTCCTGAGACCATTAGGCAACTGAAAACAAGATGGATAATAGCTGCATAATGCATGGTTTTAGAACCAGAGAAAATACAAAGCAACTAAAAAGAATCTAAAAGCAAAGAGGTATCTAATTTTGTTGCCCCCAAAATAAGAGATGGATACATATAATTGCAAGAAAATGTGTAACCAGTACCATGAATGACCAGAAGGACACACTCTTTATTTTGAATGGTTTTCTTCTTCTTTCCTGTTTTAGTCTGTTAAGTGGCTTCCATCCATCGAAGCATGTTTCAAGTTACTTTTTTTAATGTTCCTAATCAATCTATTAGGGATCATTCTCATGGTATCTCTGTATATATTGTTCTCACTACAGCATATTTAGCCCTTAATAGTTCACCAATTACTTCATGTGTATTAACCTCCTTTCCCCAAGCAGAAATTGATTTGTTAATCAGTACTAGCTTTGAAACAGCAAACTCCCGGTTTCTACCTTTCTCAGTGTTTCCCATAAGGAAATCAAACTACAGTAACGTTTTTGTTTGTTTGTTTGTTTTTATAGCTGCAGATTTTTTTCTATAGAGTGCATACACTCACTGGAGAGACAGAGAGATACAGAGAGACAGAAAGTGAGAAATCAACCTCCAGGGAGGATGGCCATGCCACAATCCCTCCTCCGCCATTCTCCTCCTGGGATTTTGGGCAAACACGCACATGCACCCAGTATGAGTTTTAAGCCACAAGGTCAGGGATTCAAACCATGGTCGACTATGTGGGAGTCCAGTGACATAACCATTATGCCATCTGCTGGTCCCCTAGTCATTTTATAAATGTCTACATACCACCCACATCTACATAATTTCTTTCCTCTCTTCATCTGGCAACCCAAACAAAGAGAAAAATATTCTAATGTAGAATGCTTAATTTATAGTAAATTCACTATCTTATTTATGGGATATGCTCATAAATAGTTTAAATTTTTATCCTGGAAATGTGCTACAGTTCAACAAATGATGAAGTTTCCACTTATATTTCCCCTGTTTTTTTTAAAAGCTGGGAAAGGATCTTCCCTTTAGTTCTACGGCCCTCACGTAATTCCGTGATTCTTCAAAAATAACAAAAAATAAGTAAGTAGTTCTACATCAACATTTGCCAGTTCCCTAAGAGTCCTGGGATGTGATTTGTCTAGCCTAGAGGCTTGAAGTAATTTAAAGCATCCAGGTAATTTTACTATACCAATTGGGCTTCGATCCCCTTAACCATAGTTGTTATACCCCATCTAGTTTAAAGATCATTCTCCTTGATAGAGAACACAGAAGCAAAATAGGAGATGAATGGTTTTGTGACCTTTTTTTTCCCTTCATCATCTGATTTCTTGCCATCTGGCGTAAGCAGTTGGGCTTATCCCTTTCTTGTTCTTCTTTGACATGAAAAGGGGGTTTTATGACATGTGTTGAAAAAGGATCTGAAAACTACCGTGAACATAACAAATTGAAGTGAAAAGCACAGATCATATCTGGGGAAATGTAGTGAGAATATTACTAATTACTAGATCAAATTTACAAAGAATAAGGAGACAGGAATGAGGCAAGGAGACAAAATATTCATCTGGAACAATTAAAAGATCAATGGTGACATAACTATGGAACAGAAAACTAATGTTCTAACTAAAGCATGCTTTCCCCTCAATTAATAATAATTCAGTGTGCTATACTATATAAAATAACTCAATAATAATGTCAGTTGTATTTCTTTTGCAAATCTCCAATGACAGACTAAAAAGACTGATGATTTCCAGCAACAGCAATGGAAATGACAAGAACGTTTAATAGCCTTCTGAAGCCATAAAAGCTATACATGGTCCACCTAAACCTACATGCATGTGCTCTCCCCAACAGAGACACTCAAAAGGTTAAGAAAGCTATAGGTTATATTTCCATTCATATTCAAGTCCTTTGAAAGTCCAAATGTCTGTGAATTTCCAAATTCAACTTGCACTTTCAAACTTTCTTCTTGGGTTTTGGCTATAGATACTACACTATTATTAATCCAACATATTCTTCCACAGAAACCTGGAAACACAATTTGTTGCTCAATTGCACTAAATAAAACAAGCACTTCTGAAATGATAAAAAAAAGTAGTTCCAATTAGCCAAGTTAATATTAAAGTAGTATATGAAACAGATACTGCCAGGTGGCATTCCAGGGTATTAGACACTGTTTACTCCATACTCTTACCCAGAGACAGTGGAATACATACTGAAATTTCTGTTATAAATCAACCTTTTAGAACCTATGGTTCAGTATTCTTCTATTTGCACTAAAAATATTCACAAGACTATGTCTAAGGTTTATACTTATAAAAACAAAGAAATGTAACATTGGATAATAGGCCACCCTGAGTAATATATTCTCAAATTCTTTTTTTGAAAGAAAGAAAGGGGAGAGAGAGTAACAAGAGAGTAAAAGTGAAATCTTCTTGTCAGGCTAGAGATGTTTGAGAGATTGGAAGATTAGGAAATGGAAAATAAAGTATTCCTTTGTACAGAATGGAAGGAGGCTCAAGACATTATTTTTTTTCCTTTATTCATAACGGAGTACATGAATATGCATGAAAGAGAGAGGACACCTCCACAGGGTCTTTTCTTTCAGTCCTTCGGTTCATCTGATCCTGGCAAGCTGTGCATGTATACGGTGTGTTTCAGACTGACCAAGCCAGGGATTCGAATCATGGTTGCCATGTGAGATCGTTTCTCTCAAGCAGCTCATTACCACTATGCCATGGGGCAGACCAAATCATTCATTCATTCATTCATTCATTCATTTATTTTAAGAGAGATTTTTGCTGTAAGGCATGTGCACTCGCCAGAGAGAGACAAAAAGCAAGAAATCACCACCCCGGGGGAGATGGCCACACAGTAATCCCTTCTGCTCCATTCGCCTCAGGATTTGGGGCACACACGCACACATGCCAGGCATGAGCTTTAAGCCTCCAGGTCTGACACTTAAATAGTGATCAACTACATGGGAGTCCAACAATTTAACCATTACGCCATTTGCTGTTCCCCACATCATTCTTTTGTAAGTACAAACATACTTTAGAGATTTTGCATTGGTTCCAGACTGCCACAATAAAATAAATATAGCAATAAAGTGAGTCATATTAATTTTTTGGTCTCCCAGTTATACACAAAAATATGTTTATATTGCACTGTTGTCTATTAAGTGTTCAGTGAAATTATGTCTAAAAAATGTACATATACCTTAATTTAAAAATACTTCATTGTTAAGAAATACTAACAATTATCTGAGCTTTCAGTAAATCATAATCTTTTTGCTACTAGAAGGTCTCGCCTTGTTGATGGCTGCTGGCTGATCAGCAACTGAAGGTTGCTGCCAGCTGGATTGGATGTAACAATTTCTTAAGACAAGCCAACGATGAGGTTTGTTTTATCAATTGACTCTTCCTTTTGCCTTTCACGAACGATTACTCTGTAGTATGTGATGCTGCTTAGTAGAGTTTTACCCCTGGTAGAACTTTCAAAACTGGAGTCAGCTCTCTAACCCCACTTCTGCATTAACAACTAAGTTTGTGTAATACTCTAAATCTTTATTGTCATTTCCACATGTTCACAGCATTTTCACCAGTAGTGAATTAATCTTAAGGAACCACTTTCTTTTTTTTTTTTTTTTTTTTTTTTTTTAAATTTCTTTTTTTTTTTTTTTTGGAGAGGTTTTTTGCTATAGGGCGCGTGCGCTCGCCAGACAGACAGAGAGAGACATAGAGACAGAAAGCGAGAAATCACCCCCCAGGGGGGATGGTCACGCCGCAATCCCTTCTCCTCCATTCTCCTCTCGGGATCTTGGGCACGCACGCACACGCGCCCGGCGTGAGTTGTAAGCCACCGGGTCCGAGACGCGAACCGCGGTCGACTACGTGGGAGTCCAGCGACATAGCCATTACGCTAACTGCTGGTTCCCAAGGAACCACTTTCTTTACTCATCCCTAAGAAGCAAGGCATCTGTTCTCGTGGCATTGCAGCAATTCAGTGATTTCAGGCGCCACTACAAATTCTAGTTCACGTGCTGTGTCTGCCACATCTGCAGTGTTTCTCCACAGAAGTGTTGAAACCCCTCAAAGTCATCCATGAGAGCTGAAATCGACTTCTCCCAAATATTGATATTTTTATCTCCTCTGATGAATCACAAATGTTTTTAATGATATCTAGAATGGTGAATCCTTTCCGGAAGGTTTTCAATTTACTTTACCTAGATCCACCAGAGGAACTGCTATCTGTTGTAGCTATTGCCTGATAAAATGTATGCCTTAAATATATTTGAAAATTGCAATGACTCCTTGCTCCATGGACATAGAGTGGATGTCTGCTAGCAGACATGGAAATAAGATTTTTCTCCTTGAACATCTCTATCAGAGCTCCTGGGTGACCATGTACATTGTCAATGAGCAGTGACTTTTTTAAAGGAAACTTTTTTTCTGAAGAGTAGGTCTCAACAGTGGGTTTAAAGATATTTAGGAAACTGGGGCCAACAGGTTGCATGGTGGTTCAGGCCCCAGATTCCCACATGGCTGACCACAGTTCGAGTCCCAGACCTGGTGACTTGAAAACCACACCAGGTGCCTATGTGTGTGTCCAAAATCCCAGAAGGAGAATAGAGAAGAAGAAATTGCAGCATGGCCATCCTCTCTGGGGAGTGCTTTTTCACTGTCCCTTTCACTGTCTCTTTCTTCAGGGAGTGCATGCACCCTATGGCAAAAAAACTAATAAAAAAATTAAAAATGAAAAAATAGTATGCCATGATATAAATAGATTTGTTATCATCTAGGCTTTGTTGTTCCATTTATAGAACACAGGCAAAATCAATTTAGCATAATTCTTAAGAGCACTAGGATTTTTACAGTGGTAAATGAGCACTAGTTTCAACTTCAAGTTACCAACTACATTAGTCCCTGGCAAAAGAGTCAGTCTGTCCTTTCAAACGCTTTGATGTCAGGTAATGACTTTTCCTCTACCCATTACAGTCCTAGAAGGCATCTTCTTCCAACAGAAAGATGTTTTGTCTACACTGAATTTTTTGTTTAGTGTAACCACTTTTATCAATTATATTACTGAGGTCTTTTAAATAACTTGCTACAACTCTATTAGCACTTGCTACTTCACTTTGTACTGTTACGGAATTAACATAGTACCTTTCCTTAAACCTCATTAACCAGCCTCTGCTAGCTTCAGACTTTTCTTCTGCAGCTCCTTCACCTCTCTCAGCCCTCATGGAGTTTCAGAGAGTCTGAATCATGCTCTAGATTTGGTTATGGGAAAAGGGAATATTATAGGTGGTTTGATCATCTGTCCAGACTACTGAAACTTTCTCCATATCAGCAATGAATTGTTTTACTTTCACATTCATGTATTCACTGGAGTAGCACTTTTCATTTCTTTCAAGAACTTTTCTTTGCATTCACAACTTGGCTAACTAACTGGCATCAGAGCCCTAGCTTTTGGCTTATCTTAGCTTTGATATGCCTTCTTCATTAAGTTTAATTATTTCTAATTTTTTATTTAAAGTGAGCAATGCCTAACTCATCTTTTCACTTGAATACTTAGAGGTCATAGTAGAGTCATTAATTGGCCTAATTTCTACATGGTTGGGTCTTGAGGAATAGAGAGACCCAAAAAAGAGGGAAAAAGATGAAGAATGACTGGATGGTGAAGAAGTCAGAAGACACACAACACTTAGCTGTTAAGTTTGTCATCTTACATAGTCTCACTTTGTGGTGTCACAAAACAATTACAATAATAATATCAAATATCACTGGTCATAAAACACCATAACTGATAAGATTAAAATAATGAAAGTTTGAGACACTGTTATAATGACCACATTCTAACACAGAGAAAGGAAGTGAGAAAATGTTGACAGTTGTTGTGAGACTTGTTGGTAACAGGTTGCTATAAATTTTCAATGTGTAAAAAAACACAATATCTGCAAAGAGCAATAAACTGCAATACAATGAGCTGTACCAAAAATCTGATTTAGAATCAACTCATATTGTTGAGAAGATTCCATGCCACAATCAAATCTGTTATGCAGTTTCACCATCATTATCTGCTACGTTTTCAAAATTATTTTGTAAAGTAGGAATTATTACTACCAATTTACAAAAAAAGAAATCAAAGGATGTTAAGCATTTGCTCAAGGCTACATAGCTGGTAAGTGAGAAAGGGTATACACTGAAAAGTTTTGCAAGATGAACAACTGTGTGTTGAATGGCAAAAGCAGAGAAAAGATGGTTGGTGACACACATATATTTTATGCTGTGTCACCAGTTCACCATCTGCAGCTAATTTTGTCATTCTATACTCCATCAGTTTCAAGGTAAATTTGTCTATATTGGTAATTAACATATTGACAACAATAGCATGGTAAAAATATAAATCACAATGACTTAAGAGGATAAAATTATTCCTTATCCAGCCCATAAACTCTTACAGTTTTTATCCATCCCACCACCTTAAAATCCACATTCCAAATATACATATAGAGAAAAGCATCAGATTAGTGACTGTGAAGAAAATTGATATTAGAATGTATTTTAAATAGCCCTTATGGATATACGCATTTTAAGATATAGATCTGAACTTGGTATGATCAATGGAACATTAATTTAAAGGGATTGTGGGGAAATATCTATTGTTTATGTATTTAATTAGTGTCTAGAGATACAGGGTACAATGTATTAATCAATGACATAACTATGATTCCTTACATGTCACTAATAATTACCAGGATATAAAAGTGCCTATAGAACTGGGAAATTCAGTTAAGCTTTATTATAGAAGAAAGAACAAAATAAACTGGAAGTCAATTTTGTTTAGCTCATTTATAGAAACTATTTCCACCATGCAGTAATGGCAGCAATCTACGGAAATTTCCTAACAACTGTACAGCCTAGAGTGATAGATAAAACTCATTTTCACATTCTTTTTTTGTTTAATTGGACACTGACCTAAGAAATGTATGCCAAATATTATATGCTACATAACGAAACTATGTCTGTTTGGTGTTTTACTTTATTTTATTTTATTTTATTTATTTTTGTTATAGGGTGTGGATGCTTGCTGGAGAGAGAGAGAGACAGAGAGACAGAAAGTGAGAAATCACCTCCCAGTGGGGATAGCCACCCTTCAATCCCTTCTCCTCTATTATCCTCTTGAGATTTTGGGCATACATGCACACACACTAGGTATGAGTTTTAAGTCACTAGATCCAGGACTTGAACCACATTTAACTATGTGGGAGTTCAGCAATGTAACCATTATGCCATCTGTTGGTCCCATATAATGAAAATCTTTTACTGAAGCCCTAAGGGAATAGTTTTTAATATCACTGTATATACCCTGAAAATTACATTAACACCAAAATTAATATCAAAATCTTATTTTTAAAATATTCTATGGAATAAATAATGTAGTAGTTAGCAGATGTCATAAATAAATTACTTAACTATATAATATTCAAAAGAAAAATGTCCTGTTACATTTTTAAATGATATATCTACAAAAGGTATAAGAATAAATTGGTTTCCAGTTTTATTAAATATCATAATCAATATCTATACTATAAGGAAGAAATAAAACTTAAATATTATAAATATCATTATTTGGTCTAATACCAGAATTAAGTTAACTACTGAACAAATTAGACTTTTATAGCATTTTAGAGGTTCTCAAATGTAAAAAATAAATTCAGTGGGGCAGGCAATAAAAAGACAAAGTTCTGGGGCCAGCAGATGGCATGGTGTTAAAGTACTGGACTCCCACATGGCCAACTGTGGTTCAAGGCCCAGACCTGGCAGTTGGCTTTCTCTCTCTCTCTCTACCTCTTTCTCTCTCTCTACCTCTCTCTCTCTCTCTACCTCTCTCTCTCTCTTCCCCCCCCTCTCTCTCATGAACATATGTGCCCTGTAGCAAATTTAAAAATAATAACAACAATAAGTAAATTTAAATAACTAATTATCTTTTTTTAAAGACAAAGTACTAAAAGGAGGCTGGATCATTATGGCATGTTAAGTCAACAGTATAAAAAATCAAAGAGAAAATTGTCTTAGTGCTCGTTTTTTTTTTAAAAAAATATTTATTTATTTTAATTTGACCAGAGAGGGACAGAGCGAGAGAGAAAGAGAACGAAAGAGAGAGAGAGAGAGAAAGCCACCAGGTCTGGGACTCGAAACACCGTCAGCCATGTGGGAGTCCAGCGCCCTTAATCAACATGCCACTTGCCAGTCCCCTTAGTGCTCGTCTACTTTAATAAAATAAAAACCTCATTTTAGTTGATAGTGAGTAAACTGTGTAAGGAATCAATTTAATGATGACGTCTATTGAGATAACAGACAATAATATCTCAACATTAAACAATAGCTGTTCTAGTTTCTTACAACTGACATAACAAAGTACCACAGAGGGGCTTTGACAATACAAATGACTTCCTCACATTTCTGTAGTCTAGACATCTGAAATTTAGATGTTCCTAGGGTTTTTGTTTGTTTTATTTTATTTGTTTTATTTTGTTTTGAGGCTTCTCTTCTTGAATTAGGTAGCTATGTTGTCCCTATGTCTTCATGTGGCCGTTGCTATATTATGTCTGTGTCCTAATTTCCTGTTCTTATAAAAATACCAGTTTACTGGATTAGAATTTATCCAAGTAACCCCATTTTAACTTTATTGTCTCTTTAAAGGTCCTATCGCCAAAAGCAGTCAAATCCTGTGGTACTGTACATTAGGATTTCAGTACAAGAGTTTGGAAGAAGGTGCAGTTCAGCAGATTATAAAGCATACCTTCACTCCAGGACTTCTGAAATAAGGGGAAGAAATGTATTTTAAAATAACTACTAGAAAACAGAAAGTAAGAGAAGTTGCAGTACAAATTGTAAATTATAATGGAACACGAAAAGGACTAGATCAAAAATGGTTACAGGAAAAAGTATTTGTTTTGTTTTGCATTTTTATGAGAAAGAAAGAGACAGAGGAAGAGGGAGGGAGAGAATGAGTAATAAGCATTTTTAGTAGGGTCTCAGCATGTTGCATTCCTCTGCTTCACCCTCCCAGTTAGCTAGAAGTACAGGTGCACACCACAGCCCCTGGCCTGATTCGGTTTGTTTAGGAACCAAATCCTGGCCTTCCACACAGCTCCATTCTCACTCAATGGCCCCTTACTGCTTGCACTCAGTGACTGGGCTGAAAAACACAAGCTTTTAAAAAGAATAGGATTTCAGCAGATTTGATGAATATGATCAAAAAGATAGGAAAAAATATGATTAGAGGAAGTACTGTAAGGAGATAATTGTTCTTAATTATAATCAAACTATACTCCGATAGATATGGAATGTTTTTTGGTTAAGGTGATGAAGCAAAATCATGATAGAAAATTATGTATTTTTTAGTTTTCTGTGTAAATTATATCATCAGTCAGTTAAAAGACAAATGTAATAATTCTTCAACACCTTCCAACATATCGTATGCACTTGGACATTTTTCAAAAGAAATAGAGGGAACCAGCAGTTAGCGTAATGGCTATGTCGCTGGACTCCCACGTAGTCAACCGCGGTTTGCATCCTGGACCTGGTGGCTTAAAACTCACACCGGGCGCATGTGCGTGCATGCCCAAGATCCCAAGAGGAGAATGGAGGAGAAGGGATTGTGGCGTGGCCATCCCCCCTGGAGGGTGATTTCTCACTTTCTGTCTCTATGTCTCTCTCTGTCTGTCTGGCGAGCACATGCGCCCTATAGCGAAAACCTCTCCAAAAAAACAAAAAAAAAAGAAAGAAAGAAAGAGAGAATTCAAAATGCACCAATAATAAACAAGAAGAGAACATGAATAATAAAAATCTTATAACAATTATATTATTCTTATAGGAAATCTATATATCAAAAACTATACCTTCATTTCTTTGTTATGAGGGTCACTTTCTAATCTTACATGATATAACAATATGTTAAGTTTTTGCCTATAATAAAGCATTACTATATGAACCAAATATGTAGAAATGTAATATTTTACTACCAGTAAGAGTGACCTAAGTTTAGCTGCCAAATACATTATTCTTAGTCCTGTTTGATAAATAAATAATATTTCTCACAACAAAAATCTCAATTTTGACAGCTTTTATTTTTGAAAAAGCAAAAGAAAATAACAATGAATCTTCATAAAATGTTCTCCTCACTTTATGGTAGAGATTGAAAGACAGAAGGATATAAAAGCATTAAAAATTATTATGGACATTAGACACAAAGTGGGAAGAGAGTGTGGGAGGGGAAGAGCATAGGAAAGGAAATTTGGGGGAAAAATGGAGAGGTAAGACACTTTTGGGACACAGGTATGATTTACTATCTGTTTATGAGGATGTGTAAAGTATTCTCAACTGGGCTGGACTGAGGTATATATCATGCTGGGTAAAGTCTCCTTACAATCTAAATGATGTATAGTGATTGAATGTATGAATAATAATAAATTTTTAAACGAATGATTTATTTAATTAATTACATTGGTTATTATTATTCTTATCTTTTCATTTGATCCAAGAGAGACAAAGAGAGAGAGAAAGGGAAAGTGAGAAAGCAAGCCGCCGTGTCCAGGACTTGAACCGCCATCGGCCATGTGGGAGTCCAGTGCCCCTGACCACCGTCCGTGCCACCCACCGGCCCTGTGAATAATAATAATAATTTTTTTTAATTTTTTCAGAGGATGGGACCAGCAGTTAGCATAAGGGCTACATCACTGGGCTCCCATGTAGTCGACCGCAGTTCATGTCCTGGACCCAGTGGCTTAAACTCACGCCGGGTGCTTGTGCGTGCGTGCCCAAGATACCGGGAGGAGAATGGAAGAAAAGGGATTGCGGCGTGACCATCCCCCCCTGGGGGGTGATTTCTTGCTTTCTGTCTCTCTGTCTGTCTCTGTCTGTCTGGCGAGCGCACACACCCTATAGCAAAAACCTCTCCAAAAAAAAAAAAAAAAACGATTTTTCAGAGGTGAAAAATGGTGAACTTCTATGGAATCACTATAAATGTGCTTTTTTAATGAATTTTTACATATGTGTCACTGGCACGTAAAATAAACTTTTACTTACTTACACTTAAAACTTATGAAAATTCAGCAATGCTCAGCTACGTGATATCACAAGTGTAGCAAAAGTACAGAATTTTCATTTTGCTCACAGTTTTCCAAAGACACGTTAAAGTTTTTTCCTCTACTGTCATGATTATCATTTATGCTCCTGTCATACACATTTGAAGGATATATAAATCCCACATTCCATATCACTTGTTAGTGCCTAATTAAGCAGAAGAATTTAAGTTCAGTACATTACAAAATCAAATTTAAAACACATGAGACTTTACATTAGGAAATAAAGATCTCGGCACATAAACCTTTAGCACTATAGAAAATGAGCTTCATCTTTTACGTTGGTGAAAGGTGCAGAGTGATCATTCTGTGTAATTACACAGCTAGGATAAGCCTTGATTTGGAAACAGTACTATAACAAGGAGATCACTGCATATCTATGCCTAATTTTTGCAGTCTGCCTAGAATAGCTCTTCTACACACATATTCTGGCTTTCTTCTAAAGCCTGTGTTGGGTGGCTCTAATATGCAAACGAGTAAATTCTGCCCTTGGTCACTTTGGAGGTTACTCCTGTATTAATGCAATGAAAGTTTAAGTAAAAATAGATTTCACTAAACAAACGTTTATTATGCATCTGTAGGCTATAAAACACTCTGTAAAACACTGCAATGAAGTAAAAACTAACAATCTGCACAAATTTGCGGTTGCTGGTTGCTTCTTCCTTTGACTTCACTTTTTACTGATGCTTTGAGGGTCCTTCCTCACTCCCACCAAATGCATGCATTTATATTTTCTTCAGATTCTAACTTCTGATAGGAGAGAAAAGTCTCATTTTATCACTCAAACTATATTCAACTTTATCAAAAAAATTTTTTTTTTCCCTAGCACAATTTACAGAATTACCCAGCTATGGCTTTGTGGATAATCAAAGATTTATAGAGAAGGGGACCTGAGTTTTGGTAATTGATTCAACAATCGAATAACAAATTGAAAGCTGGTCAAAAGACTGAGGTATATCTTTTTTCCTGATTCAGGAACATTTCAAGTGAAGAAACTCAGAATCATGGTTTAAATATGACCACCATAAATTCCACTCCTAGGTATCTACCCCAAAGGATAGGAGAGCACTCAGTCAGAAAAGTGCTTGCACATCTATATTCATTACAGCCTTATTCACAATTGCCAAGACATGGAACCAACCCAAATATCCACAAATAGATGAATGGATTGAAAAATTGTGGCACATATATTCCATGGAATACTATTCAGCCATTAAAAAACAATGCCGTGGAATTTGATAGAAAGTGGACGAATATGGATGATTTGTTGCTGATATCATTGACTATTTTAAAATCAATATAATACAATTAAGTCCATTTTTGGTAGTGGCAATTACATATTTTGTTTGTTTGCTCGGTAGGCTTTATTAACCTTTTAATAGTCATTTTCTACATTATCATGTGACAGCTCCTGTACTTACATTATGAAAGCCCGGAATCTCAAAGCAACTGACTCCCTAGGAGAAAATTTAATCCAGAGGAAATGACCATTTGCAAACTTATCTGTTACTGAATGCAAAGTATCAACTGATTTGTAAATTCCCACTATACATTTTTAAAAGTTGTTATGGAAAATAAAATTGAAAATTGATTGTTATATATCTTTAATTATTGTAAAGGTGAATGAAACAATATTTGGGTAAACATGAATGGTATCTTACATCTTTTTGAATTGTCATGTAAGTCCTTATAATGAGATACTAAATGCCAATAAATGAAATAGTGATCATAAATTTAAGTAATAATAAAAAATGATGAGGTTTCAAAGACTGTCATGTAATTACTTTGCTGATAGAAAGATATTCTCAGTGTTTATTCTCAACTAAACCTATTTTCCCATTAATAATAGCAATGTGAGGGCTTATTTCTACCACTAAACAATAGGTAGGGCCATTGTGAATAAGTCTAGTAGGTTTTATTAACCATTGACTCTATTAATCTAATTTATTATCCAGAGAATAAATAGTAATTGTGGGGCCGGCAGGTGGCGTGGCATGGTGGTTAATGCATCTGGACTCCCATATGACTGACCATGGCTAGAGTCCCGGAGACCTGTCAGCTTGCTTTCTCACTCTCTCTCTGTCTGTCTCTGGTCATTTTCAAAATACATATATCTATATATCTATATCTATATATAAATAATGACAATGAATAAAATTAAATTTAAAAATTTGGCTTTCCTCTAAAATTCACGTTTGGACATGATAGTATTGTAAAGCTGTAAAGTGAAAACAGATTGCCTTCATGATGTCCCAAAGTGGGGCCTTTAGGTGTGATATGGTCATTAGGATGGGGCCCCTATGATTGATTTCTTTTGAATTTATGAGAGAGGAAAGGAGACCAAAATAAGCAGAATGTACGGACAGCTGCTCTGTTCAAGATTTTATCCTCTGCCATTTTGTGATGACTTTGGACCTTCCACATGACCAGAATCATAAGATAAACAAATTCTATTTTCTAAAACTCACCCAGTCTCAGGAATTTTGGTGAGTAATGCAATCACAAACTAACACAGCATTCATGTGCTAAAAAAATTCATAATGTAGCTCCACAAATACATATAATTAGTATACGACAATTTAAAGATTTTTAAAAAATTTTTAATATAGCTATTCTTTTTTTATGCTTACCCATAAAACAATGGTGAAAATACCATAAAATCTTGTAAAACATCATTCCATAAGAGCATGACACTAGGTGACAAAGGTTTAAGTATATTTTACCTTCAATAACACAGTGAAACTGTATTCCTGTATAAGAATGCTAGATAATATCAAATCTTAGTTGATTTGGGGTGCTGATCTGGATTGGCCTGGGCTAATCTCTGCTCCCTCAGACATACAGTCAATCATGACACCTGTCATTATACCTTGACATGTATTTCTCATATTCACTAGAATTTGGGGGATATTTATTTATTTATTTATTTATTTTGCTATAGGGCATGTGCACTCACTAGAGAGAGAGATAGCAAAAGGGAAAGTGAGAAATCACCCCTGGGGGTGATGGCCATGCCACAGTCCCTTCTTTGTACTTTCCTCCTGGGATTTCGGGCATGTACATACATGTTCTCACCATGAATTTCAAGCCACCAGGTCTAGAACTTAAACCTTGGTTGCCCACTGGAAGTCCAGTGCCTTAATCACAACACTTGCTGGTCCCATAGAATTTCTTTTTTTTTTTTTCTTTTTTCTTTTTCTTTTTCTCTCTTTTTCTTCTTTTACTTTTTCTTTTTCTTTTTCTTTTTTTAACAAATGTTTAAAGAAAGTAGAGGAACCGGATACACAGGCATGTGTGCATTCATGCCCAAAATCCCAAAAGGAGGGAGAGATAGAGACAGGATTGCAGCATGACCATTCCCATGTGAGGTGTTTTCTCCTTTCTCTCTCTCTATCTCTGTGTATGTGTGTGTGTGTGTGTGTGTGTGTGTGTCTGTCTGTCTCCCGATGGATTGACTTCAGAATTCTACAAAACTTTTAGAGAATAATTTATCCCAATACTCCTGAAATTATTTTTAAGGTCAAAATGGATCTTCAAAAATTTATTCTATGAAGTCTCCATCTCTTTGATACTGAAAGAAGACAAGTACATAAGAAAAGAAAAAAGAAAGAAAACTACAGACCAATATACCTGATGAATATCAAAGCAAAAATCCTCAACAAAATACTAGAAAATTGAATCCAATAATACATCAAAAGATTACACAACATGACCAAGTAGGCTTTATTCCAAAGACATAAGGATGGCTAAACATATGTAAAACAATAAATGTAATACATCACATTAGCAGAAGGAATGATAAAAATCATATGATCACATCAATTGAAACAGAGAAAGCATTTGATAAAACACAACATCCTTTCATGATTAAGACTCAGTAAAATCGGCATAGAAGAGACATTTCCCAACACAACTAAAGCCATATATGACAAACCAATAGCTAACAGCATACTGAACAGGAAAAAGCAGAAAGCTTTTCCACTAAAAACTGGAACAAGACAAGGTTGCCCACTTTTTTCACTCCTTTTCAACACAGTACTGGATATTCTAGTCACTGCAAATCACAAGAGAGGGAAATAAAAGGAATTCAAATGGGAAAGGAAGAAGTAAAATAATTCCTATTTAGCCAACATGAATATATCATAGAAAATCCAAAAGATTTCACAAAAAAACTTCTAGAGGTGATCAATGAATTCAGTAAATTGGCAAGATGAAAAAATCCATGTACAAAAAATGTATAGGATTATTTTACACCAATGAACGCATTGAGGCAGAATTAAAGAAAGCAATCTAATTTATGACATACACACACACACACACACACACACACACACACACACACCTAGGAATAAAACTACTTCACAGAAGTAAAAGATCTTTATAAGGAATAATGAAAAACTGGAAAAAGAAATTGAAATGATATTTTTTAAAAAATGGAAAGACATCCCTTGTTCTTTTACTGGAAAAAATCAATACAATTAAAACATCAATTATACCCAAATTAATATACAAATTCAATGCAATTCCAATCAAACTACCAGTGGCATTCTTTAAAGAAATAGAAAAAAACAATTACAAAATTTATCTGGAATCATAAAAGATTATATCAATTTAAAAATCTGTCACACAGCAAAGTAAACAGTAGAGTGAAGAGACAACCTGCAGAACTTCACAGAAAATATTTATACAAAGTATGCTTCAGATAAGGAATTGATAACCAGCATATAAAGGGAATTCAGCAGTAAAAACACAGAAAAACTAATAATTTAATTTTCTAAATGGGCAAATGAGTTATAGACAACTTTCAAAACAAGATATACAGGGAACCAGCAGTTAGGGTAATGGCTATGTCGCTGGATTCCCACGTAGTCGACCACGGTTCGCGTCCCGGACCCGGTGACTTAAAACTCACGCCTGGCACGTGTGCGTGCGTGCCCAAGATCCCGAGAGGAGAATGGAGGAGAAGGGATTGCGGTGTGACCATCCCCCCTGGGGGGTGATTTCTCGCTTTCTGTCTCTCTGTCTCTCTCTGTCTGTCTGGTGAGCACACGCACCCTATAGCAAAAACCTCTCCAAAAAAAAAAAAAAAAAAAAAAAAAAAGATATACATATAGCCAAAAAGCAAATTATAAAATATTCAATAAATTTTATCATAAGGAAAGGGCAGATAAAAACCACAGTGAGGTATCAGTTGACCCTAGTTAGAATGGCTAAAAAAAAAAAAAAAGTACTAAGAACAAGTGTTGATGAGGTTTTGGTGAACAGGAACCCTCCTCTGCTGGTGGGAATACAAATTAGTACAGCCATTGTGGAAAACAATACCAAGGTTCTTCAAATATCTACAAATAGAAGTACCATATGATGATCAAGTAATCTCACTCCACAGAATTTTTCCAAACAACAGGAAGACAGTAAGAAAGACACTTACACATCCATGCTCATTGCAATATTATTCACAAGGGCTAATATATAGAATCAACCTAAGTGCCCAATAAGTGCTATCTGGATTTTAAAAAATGTGAGACATATACACTATGGAATATTATTTAGCCACAATGAACAGCAAGATTCTGTCATTTGATACAAGATGGATGAATCTAGAAAATTTAATGCTAAGTAACTGTGAAAAACAAACTCAGTATGTCCTTACTCAATATATATATCATATGCCTTTATGGCAGATATTGAATTATTCAAAGATATAATAGAGAGGACAAGTGTAGATAGCAGAGAGAATATGGGAGGGAAGTAGATAGTAGAGGGTATGTGGGAGGGGCTCAGTATAAAAGCATTTAACAGACACAGGATGTATGGTCCTTTGCTAAAAGCGCTGTATACGGAAATATCGCACTGCACACATGCTTTAAAAAATCATATTATATACCATGAAGATGTATGACAATTATGTATAAATAAAAAATATAAAATAAAAAATTCCTTGTTAATTTATGGGGTTATTACAAATAGTATGCTTTATTAATAACATACGTACCCTCACTGAGATGAGTTTAAGCAAATCTTTTCTGAAAAGTATACTCTATCATCCAGAGCCTTTGTAAATACATGGCTGGTACATCTGAGAAATTTAGAAATTATTTACTAAATTGTTATAGAAGCTAAAAAGTAAGCCTTTAGTGCTATTTATTTTATCAGTAAGATTACTGATGATTTCTTTAACTCCACCTTAAAGTTATAGTAAAAATTTCCAAATCTGACTGACTTTGACGAAGTTAAAAAAGTATGTTCAATTATTGTTTTTCTGAAGATCTAATTCATAATGTTAAAACAATAGTCCTCGACCATACCTATTGTTCATTCAAATGAGAGTGTCTTGAGTGAACTTGCCTGTTGGTACATGGAATGATGTGTGATAAATTCCAGTTCACATGCCTAAACTACTCTTCAGTCATGTAAGTACAGGCAGTAATTCAAAACGTAATTACCAATAGAGCAATAACAGATTACTTTGGGAAAGCCTATTCAATCATTTTGAATACATGCTTTCTCCCTGTTGTTCACTGTGACTTATATAATGCTGTGTGTACAATTTCTCTGCAGCCTCCATAGTGATTGCTGAGCCACATACCATCTCATGAAAATGTAATCAGAGGGTCACGGGAAAAAAAATATATTCTTACAACCACAAGATTGTTTCTTAACTTAGTGAATGGCATAGAAGATCCTGGCTTCATTACTGGACTATGCTAATGGAAAGAGCTTCGCAGGAAATGGCAGCAGGAGTTATTCAGCTTGAGCTAGGATGCAGTCATCAAGCTGCCTCTCATCTTTCTATTGTTACATCTTGGATGTTTTAGTCATGTGCTTTCATTTTTGGAGGTCAAGTGGAGAAAGTGAAGGAATGCCTGTTTTACACTGGATTTCTTCACTTACACTTGCAAGAGCCATTAAAGCATTATTCAGCCCCACATCACTAACTTCTACCAGCATGGCTTTTGGCATCTGGAGTTAATGTTCTAAAAACTGATGAAGTCTATGTGCTACTACTTTAAATTTCAAACTTAACCTTTTCCTGTAAAGTTTCAGGACTCTATACAATGTCACTTGTTGACTTTTTAAGCCCATTACTAACCTATGTATGCCCTATGCTCCTGTTACACTGGTCAACCTTCCCTCAAACCTACTGTCCACTTTCACATTTTTCTCTCTTTATGGGATGCTTTTCCAGTTTCTTCAAGGTTTAATTAAGTAATGCAGTCCAATAACTGCCTCTTTAAAAAGTCCGTCTCAGCCCAGCCATAGTAGCACAGCACAACTGTCCTGTGTGCAATGCCAGAAGTCATCTGATAAAATGGGGTTTGATTCCTGGTGGACCTGTGATCCTGGCTGGCTACGAAACGGGGGGGGGGGGGGGGGGGGGGGGGGGGGGCCAAGAGGATCTCAGCATGAGGCCCTTCTGAGGGCGTCGCTCTTCTCCCTATCTTTTTCAGGAAATAAATAAACTTGACAAAAATGCTTTCTTCAATACCCTGGCACCCAAGCAGTATTAATTTCAAAGCATTTTGTTTATAGTATCATTATCATTCCTTTGGAATCTAATTTGTATACACTAGATGGAGAGTTCTCTGAAAGCAAGCTTTGTGGGCTTTGCTTCTGTTTATACCCTCTTCCATTTCTCAGCACACTACCTTCTACGTAGTAGATATTTAATTCACTTTTAACAAAACTCTAATTTTAGTACATAATTCATCTTTGCATAGATATCTTTTATGCCAACTCCTATTCCTTAATAACACATTGATATTTTAATAGTGCTTAGTTTGTAGGCAGTTAATTTACTGTATCTTG
Source organism: Tupaia tana (assembly GCA_026018925.1). Taxonomy (NCBI): domain Eukaryota; kingdom Metazoa; phylum Chordata; class Mammalia; order Scandentia; family Tupaiidae; genus Tupaia; species Tupaia tana. Next base: position 59,380,389 of record JAKSZU010000010.1, on the reverse strand, counting down.
CTGAAATCATTAAGTGTTTATTTGGCAGTAACTTATAAAAAAAGGTTGAAAATTTATTTTCATTTTCCTTTGTCAAATGATTTAGATTACAACTTTGTAGACACTAAAGATCACTGTTCACTACAATGTTATAAACAAAGAAGCCTTTGTTGGTACATTTTTTTTTTTTTTTAAAAAAAAGTTTGCTTCTTTCCTCTCTGATAGAGAAAAAAAGAAAAACATGTGCTTACAGCAAGGTCTCGTCAAGTCACAGTCCCCTCCCCTGCCTTCGAGTCCGTCAGAATCATGACTGCAGGTGTACTGGGTCTGTAGAGGTCCACCCGAGATCCAAACCCAGGGCTTTCCAACATGGCTCTGAAATCACACAGCAGGGTCTCAAGTCACAGTCCCCTCCCCTGCCTTCAAGTCAGTCAGGATCATGAGTTTGCCTGCAGGTGCACTGGGTGTGTATAGGTCCCCCGAGATCCAAATGCAGGGCTTTTCCACATGGCGCCAATATCACACAGCAGCATGCAATTGCCTGCAATGCCATAGCTGGACCTGTTAGTGACTTGTTTTGGTAGTATTAGAGTTCCTTGTGTTACTAAGTCACGATCACAGAATATTGTCATTATTAAAGCTGAAAGTCATTTTTAATTATTTGAAAAATTTTAAAAAATTAATTTCTAAAAAACGCAATTAAAGGATAAAACATAAATCCTGAAAAATTAATGTTGACATAGAATTGAATAAAATGTAAGTGTATATATTTAACAGATACCTACTAAGATCCTTTAAGCAAAACTGGTTCAATTAGAACGATGCTATGGCAACTTGGGTAAAAAATGGTAGCTTCCCCTGGAGTGATAACAGTGGATATGAGGACAATTGAATACATTTAGGAGAAAATCAGGATATGGAATAAAAGACTTTTTCAGCTACTCTTTGGTCTATAATTTACAGAGAGAGTTAATATGATTTAATCTTTAAAATCATATGTTTGCAATAAGAAAACAGTGATGCAAATTCTACTCAATAGTGATCAATCTCTGTTTCAAAAAATCCAAAGTGATCGTCAATGTCTTTCTCCCTTCCTCATGTGGACCAACAATCCCCTATTGTCACAGCTTTCTTGCAAGTTATTTCTTCCACGAATTTTTACTTGCTGTTTAATCACCAGTACTGCTTACAGGGTCTGCCACTTAGAATTATGAGATCGGACTGGCTCTATGACCTTGTGGTTAAGGCAGCCAGATCTCCCATGACTGATCACTTGGTTCCAGTCCCAGAACTGGCGGCTTGAGAAATACACCAGATAGATGTGCATACCTGCTTAAAATCATGGAAGGAGAGAGAAATGGAGGAAAAAGGATTGCAACATGACCATTTCTCATGGAGAGAGGGTGTTTTCTTCTCTCCTTTCACCTCTGTCTGTCTCTCTCATGAGCACTAGTGACCTCTAGCCAAAAAAAAAAAAAAAAAAAAAAAGAAAAGGAAAAAAGAACTTTGCAATAAATATAATAAATATTTATCAAATTAATGGAGTAAATGAAAGATTGAATCTTCACAAATTCACGTATTTAATCAGTTCTCAGTAACTGTTACTTTTTGTAGTCTAACTCATTTCTGTCTTCTATCAAAATTTATAGCTTACTATAAGCAAAAATGTGTTCTCTACCTGTGCTAATGACAATAAAATAATACTTTAAAGTCAAATAATCCTTTCCCACTAATTTAGATTTTAATGTTAATGTATATTTTAATGTGGAGAGCTGATATTCTGAGAATCCTCAAGTTTTTACAATTGATTCTATTATTTTCTCTTATTTAAAAAATAAATAAAAAGAATGAAGTATCATTATTGTCTACTTAAAGAAAGCCCAAGAAGAAGGTGAAATATTTTAAAAACATATTTTGTCTAGATAATTCAGCCAGATACCCTGTGGACTAAATTCTTATCAGCTGAGCTAATTAAAGACACATGAACCAGAAGTCTATAAATACAGAGAGCATTAGTCAAAAAGGTTATTCCAGAAGAGTGCCAGAGAAGTCAGAAAATCAGACCTACATACAAGCTACCACACCATGACAGCCCCCACCACAGTTATGTGAATGATGATTACCACGTGAAAAGGTTACACATCCTCAGTGGCCCTGTGATCTTAAAGGCAGAACTTTTAGTATGGTGAGAGAAAGTTGTGTAGGGCCAGCTAGAGTCTTTCTCATTTATTTCACTGGAGAAATTCTAAAAAAAGATATTATCATCTGTGAGAGCAAATGTTGAAGTTTTGATGTTACAATAAGTGTCACTGGAGCCTATACTAAAAGAATACAAGGCAAGTTTACAAAGGCCACAGACCTTGAAAAGGCAATGGAAACCACTCTGTTTTGGGCAAACAGGTTTGGTTGTCTTTCAATAGCCATTTCCCTTTCATTTTTTGCTAGCAAACCTCTGATTTTATTTGTGTAGTAAGTGATTAGTCATAAAGGTTCAATGACAACTGGTCTAAGATCAGTGGTCTGCTAGAAACGGTTTATACCAGCTCACGGGAGTTGACTCTCTTCCTTTGTTGCCAACTCAAAGTTCAGTGACACTACCTCAGTAGCTTGAAACAGGCCAAAGTGGGAGTATTTATAACACAGAAATCAACAAGTTGTACAAATTAGGACCAGCACTCCCTCTGGCCCCCCAGTCAGCTCTTTTATCAATACTCTCCAAACTAGTCATAGCAATCTCATTTCCTTTTGCCAATGATTGTTTCAGGAGTATGAAAGGGACAAGTTATGACGTATGACAAGTAAGAGAAATGCTGATGGAAGGCATCTGGGAAAGATTTCCTCCTTGATTAAGTTTAAAAAGACTACTCCAATATAAGAATGTTGATTGAATTCATTTTGCATATCCTATACTGAAGAGACAGCAAATTTCAAAAATATGCTTAATATAGTATTTAGCATAATAATTAAAATTATAATTTACCTAAATTCCAGTAAAAGGGGAACATAAAAATGAATGAGTCTTTGAAAACTATGTAATGATGCAGAAATATGTAGCCAAATCTATGTGTAAAAAGGCAAATAATTTATAAATGTGTGTGTATATAAAATGGCAAAAATATTTGAAAATATAAATAATATATGTATAAAAATGCTGAATAAAAAAAATTAGATATCAGTGGTTGTTATTTCAATGGCTACTAATATTTTCACCCATTTGTTTTCTATATTTTCCAAAGATTTTACTCCATCAAAATGAAAAATGTTTTAAAATAACTAGCAAACTTTATTTTCATTAATGTGTCATGAAAATATTCTAGGTCTCTGGAACTCCTATACATGATGAGATTATATACACAGATGAAAGTAAAGTATGAATTTATTTTGGTGCTAAAAGTTTTGGAATCCATGCTAAACTTTTTCTTAATATGCATTCTCTGTGAACTTTTAAAAACCCGTCATATATCAGGTAACTTTAAAAACATTGTCATTAATGAGGATTCTTCACTTAAAAAAAAATTACATGCCAAAAAATGTTCTCTTACACATACAGAAAGAAATCGTGGAACTTACTTCAATGAGAAGCTTGCTTTTAAGAGAATTAAAAAGACTAAAATAGATTTAGTTCTTTGCTGTTACAACAGTCTAATCAAAACCTAGCTCTGAGGATATGACTTTATAAGTGTATTTTCATAGTCTTGTGGGATGCTACTCTAAGCTGTGATGAGAAAATCATCTGGGCTTCACATGGACTCTCAAGACCATCTGTGGCTGATATAATTAGATCTTCAGATTTGTATCATTGATTCTTTAGACTAGCACTATCAAATATACACTTGAATTATCATATCACATCTCAAATCAATTAAAAGCTTTCTTATTAATATATTTTTTTTCCTAAATAGAGAAGAATTTGGTTGGAGAAGAAACTTATAGAGATATACTAAAAATGGAAAAATGCCAATTTATTGGAAAAGCCTAAGACTGTCTACAATTGTTTACTGTTATGCATTGCCCATAAATAGGATTTTCATTTAGAGACACAGTATGAATGTTGACTTATAAACATTACAAGGCACGGGCTCAGAATCCCAGAGAACACTGATGACACACTGCCATTACACTATGACAGCAACACTTTATTCCCGGAAAGCCCATCCATGAAAGGCTCAGTATCATACTATTTTTAAAAATGTATAAATTAAAAGAATAAAACATACCAGACACAGCAAGGAAGTCATCAATACTTGTAATATCATCTATGGCTTCAGTGAGGACGTGTAGATGGTTCTCCCATGTCCGCTTGTACATTTCCATGGTGTTTCTTACCACTTGACTTTTGGGTCTTGCAGCCAGAGCAAGTGCAGCATTAATAATCTGTAATGATAAAGAACATTTACACACTGATTTATTTGGGAGTAGTTACCATTGTGCAGATGACAGGTATTCTTTTTTAAAAGGTTAGATAAATTCACCCTTAACTACAGGTGAGATATGCAGTGGTTTTAGAGGATAGTATTGAGTTGTAACAGATTTCAACTTTCCTATTACAAAGGTTGTCTTGGCTTTCCATATGAACTACAAAGCTCACTTCTATTAGGTCATCTCTTTTCATTTTCACATATGATTAAAACAAGGCATTTCTCATTGTGTGCCTGGAATGTTTCACTTAACATTCCCTGGTCTTGTGCATGTTGTCTCAAATGGCAGGATTTCCTTCTTTCAAATGTTGAACAGTACTCCATTGTGTCTGTGTCTATGTGTGGGTGTGTGTGTGTGTGTCTCAATTTCTCTATCCATTTATCTGTTGATTAACACTTAGATTATTTCTATACCTTGGCTATTGTGAATAGTGCTACAGTAAACACTGAAGTGCAGATATCCCTACAGCATACTGATTTGCTTTAGATAACCCCACAGAAGTAGAGAGTATAACAGTGATTACAAGAGGCTGGGAAGTGTAGGGGAAAGAAAAGGAAAGAGAAAGTTGTTTAATAAATAAAAAATCACAGTTAAGTAAGAGAAACAAGTTCTAATGCTCCAGAGTACAGTAGGATAACTACAGATAACATTGCTTTACTATATATTTCAGATTAGCTAAAAGAGGACTGCCTGCTTCCAATGCTGTTATGACCAAGGTCTGAGAGAATGGATATCTGAATTGTTCTGATTTGATCATACACATTGCACATGTGTTGAAAATCAAACTATACCCAACCGTGATGTATAATTATTATGTTAATAAAAAAGAAAAAAAAAGAAGTTACACACAGTTCTTAATCAGAGAAGTGAAACTGGAGCACTTAAAAATAAAAAGCTGTTATTTCCTTACTCTTCATTTATTTATGCATTTAAGTAAATTGTTACTGTGTATCAATAATGTGTCAGATTATGCACAGGACAGATATTACAATGAAAAAGATGCCATCACAGATTCTGTCCTAAAACAGCGTATAATCTAGTGGGGGAATCAGCCAAAATCCAGATAATTACAACATGCCAGTGTCTCTCAGACTTTAGTGTTTATCAGAATCACTGTAGGACTTTTTAAAACACAGATTCCTGAGCCACATTCCTAGCGTTCTGATTTAGTTCATCTAGGGTGAGGACTTAAAATTTTTATTTCTAAGATATTTTCCAGTTGATACTGATGCTACTAGTCTGGGACTCCGCTCAGAACTTCTCCAATACACAATGACCAGTATTATAATTTAGGGGCTATCATACAGGTAAACATAAGCCTTTACAACACATGGGAAGGGTACATAGCTTCAAAAGGAAACATGTCCCAAAGGACTGAAATCTGAAAAATAAGTTCAAATTAGTACAAAAACTGGAGAAATCTTTGGATTGGAGGCAATAACATGGGCAAAGACATAGCAGCTAACTAGAGCCTGATTCCACCTCTTGGGAGATGATCAACATAGGGGAGATAGTGATAAAAAGGAAATCTGAGCCAGTCTGTGACCTGGTGGTTAAAGAGCTGGATCCCACATGACCATTTGTGCAGTTCAAGTCCCAGATCCAGTAGCTTTAAAAAACATGCCAGGTGCATGTGCGTGTGTGCCCAAAATCCCCAAGGGAGGAAGAAATGGAGGCAAAAGGTTTGCGGTGTACTGTTCCCCCTGGGAAGTACTTTCTTTCTCTCTCTGGTGAATACATGCACCACCAGGCAAATTTTTAAAAATAAATAAATAAATAAATAGAAAAAGGAAGAAGAAGAAAAGAATGAACAGAATGGCAAGTGGGAGATGAAATCTCACCTTTAAAAAGTACTGACTCATAGGAGAAAAAGATTGAGTGCAGGTGATGAAAATAAGCAAAGGAATCATCCAGGAAGGAGGTGGAAAACGGAAAGTATTAAAGGGTCACTGATGAAAAAGAAGTCCTTTCCAGAGGTCAAGTGCTTAATAGAGAGAAGAATAATGAGGATGGAGAAAAATAGTTCTCAAATTTGGAAAGTGGGAATTATTGGTACAGCAGAATGTAGGCTAAGAATTCAGATTTTACTGAAATATAATGGCAACAATAAAAAAGAAGCTTTTTCTACTCAGCAACCTAAAGGCTGTACCTTAGTGAAATTGCTTCCATTCCACAAACTATTGGACATAAGGGAGAGGAGAAATTAGTTGCTTGAAAATGTGATGTTGATATTCCCTTTCTTTCTCATGAAAAAGGAACATATTAAATTTTAAGGAAATATACAATAATAACCTTAGAAATAACTACTATGCAGTATACCTTGATTTTGGCTTCAGAGTTTTATTAACCTATTAACTTACAATGTACCTTTGTGTACAGCAAAGGCTCTGGTCTCTTGTGTTTCATTGCTCCTGCAATTGGACGACTGTGTACACATGTGGTTCTGCTAAAATAATGCCTTCACAGTGAGGCAGACTTTTAAAGTACTAGTCCAGAACCCTCAGTGGGAATATGGAGTAATGAATATAAGACAGGCAATATTTTGTAAGAATATTTTGAGTTCCGCTGCTGATCCAATTTATCTGATTCAACACTGCACACTGGAAGAAAGCTTTATCCTACTTGATTTTCCTGATATTTAGTTTAAATCTAAAGGCAGACACAATTCAAATATGCTAACCTATGTAAGGCAAAAGAAATCTTCATACCACTATCACATTCCTATCCGTTTAACTATGTAGCTGAAGGGAAACAATAATAATAATTGGTAAATCTTCATCAATCACTGAATTTTTTTTAATGAATTACGTTGCTTTCGGAGGCATTTTGTTTCTTTAGGTTATGGTTAAGATGTAGATATGTCAGAATCACTTCATCGTTGCACATATTTTAAAAAATTCATTCATTAATACATTCTCCATTTGTTAGCATTTAGATAAATTATCATTTTAATTATTTTAAACAATGCTATGCTCAGCATATTTTTGTCTCCCCATTGACTCCTTAGTATGGACTTTGCAACATGAATTTAATCAACATCATATATTAGAGCATTCTTTTGTAACTTAATTTTAAGTGCTAGAAACTGTTTTGTAGCTGGTATTTTGGTCATAGGCAGAGGAATCTGCAGTCAGTAATCAATATAAAGGCTATTCTAGCTGCCTCTTATAAGTGGAATTACACTATATTTGTCCTTTCATGCAAGGTTTATATCATTTAGCATAACATTTTTTCATGGTAATCTGTGTTGCAGCGTGCATCACAATTTCACTTCTTTTTTTAAGTTTATCAGTGTTTTTCCTTCCTTGAAAAAGACTTCATGCCATGATCCATCCACAGTATTAGCCAGTCAAGGTTATGAGCACAAGTTTGTGTCTGGTTTACACAGGGAGGTCCTAGGATGGGAACCTGGGACCTTTCCATAAGGGTCCAGAGTTACGTTACCATTTCACCACCACCTAGCCCCCAGAATTCCATTACTTTTTAAGGCTAAATAATATTCCACCATACGCCATAATACATTTTATTTATTCATTCACATGTCAATGGGTATTTGAGTAGTTTTCAACTTTTGGCCATTATGAATCATGCCATTACAACCCTTAATGTGCAAATATCTTCTTGAGTCCTGGTTTTCAATTATTTGAGTTTCTACCCAAAAGTGGGATTGCTAGATTATAGGGTAATTTTTAATTTAGTTTCTGTGTGTAACTGCCATAATGTTTTCCAGTGGTTGTACCATTTTATGTTCATACCTGTGATGAGCAAAATGTTCCTATTTCTCCACACCCTGACCCACACTCATTTTCTGGGTTTTATTTGTTTTGTACTAGCCATCCTCCTGAATGTAACGTGGGATCTCATTGCAGTTCTGATATGCATTTCCCTAGTGATTAGTGATGTTGAACAATTCTTTTTAATGTGCTATTAACCATTTGTTTGTCTTTTTTGAAGAAATGTCTATTTATTCAAGTCTGTTGATCATTTTTAATTATGTTATTTGTGGGGTGTTTTTTTTGTACTTTTTGTTGAGTGCTAAAAGTTCTCTAGTATAGATATTAATGTCTCACCGGATATATAATTTGTGATTACTTTCTCCCACTGTTTTGCTGCCTTTTCACTCTCTTGATAATGTCTTCTGATGTACACAATTTATTAATTTTGATAAAATACAAATGGTCTATAGTTCTTTTTTATTGTCTAGGCTTTTAGTGTCATGTGCAAGAAATCATTACCAAATCTAATACCATGAAGCATTTTCTATGTTTTCTTCTAAGAGTTCTATATTTTTAGCTCTTATGTTTAACTCTTTTACCCATTTTAATTTTTATATCAAAAGGGTAAGGGTCCAATTTCTTTCTGTAGATATATAGCTACCACAGCATCACTTGTTGAAAAGGCTCTCTCTCCTTTTATTAATTAAATCATCCTGACACTCCTGTCAAAAGTCATATATAAAGGAGCCAACAGGTGGTGTAGTGATGAAGGCACTGAACTCCCACGTGGCCAACCACGGGTTACATTCCTGACCTGGAGGCTTGAAACTCACTCTGGGCACAGAGTGTGTGCATGCCCAAAGTCCTCAAAGGAGAAGGGAGGAGGAGGGATTGCAGTTTGTCTGCTCCTTGGGGGTTCATCTGTGTGTGTGTGTGTGTGTGTGTGTGTGTGTGTCTCCAGTGAGTACATGCACCCTATAGCAAAACAAACTCTCTGAAAAAAAACCCTATACATATATTATATACATATAAAATATATATATAATATATAATTATAAATAAATATACTTTATATATATTGTTTTCTATATAATATAAAAATATATCATATATATTAGACATATATATCTCTAATATATATAACTAATATATATATTACAAACTGCAATAATCAAATCAGTGCGGTACTGTTACATACATAGATATATGGATTAGTAGAATAGATAGCCTAAAAACAAAGTGTGTGTGTGTGTGTGTGTGTGTGTACACTATTCTACTAATCCATATATCTATGTATGTATCAGTACCGCACTGATTTGATTACTGCAGTTTGTAATAAATTTTAAAGTTAGGCTATGTGAGTCCAACAACTTTGTCCTTAACTTCAAGATTATTTTGGATATCCAATATCTCCTGAGATTCCATATAAATTTTAGGATATATTTTTACTATATTTAAAAAATATTTTGCTGGTTTTGTGATAAGAATTACATTGAATTGGTACTTTAATATTATTATTATCTTAATAATATTAAACATTCCAGCCAATGAGCATAGGAATTGTTTTATTTCCATCTCTTTAATATCTTTCAGCAATGTTTTGCAGTTTTCAGTATATGTCTTTTACTTCCTTTGCTGTTTATTTTTAAGCATTTTATACTTTATAATGCTATTATAAAATGAAATTATTTTCTTAATTTTTAGATCATCCACTGTTATTATATAGAAGCACAACTGATTTTTGTATGTTTATTTAACTTGGCCAATTTGATTTATTAGCCCTAAGATTTGTTTGTGTGTGTGTGTGTGTTCATGTGTGTGTATAATCTTCAGGTTTTTCTAAATATAAGATCATGTCATCCATAAAGTGATCATTTGACTTCTTTTCATTGATCATGTCATCCATAAAAGTGATGATTTGACTTCCTTCTATTGATAATTTAGTTATGTTTTTTAAAATATAGAGTTTGTGTTCCTTTTTGTTAATTTGCTATATGGCATGTGAGCTCACCAGAGTGAGAGAGGGAAAGAGAGGAAAAATGAAAAAGCATCTCCAAGGGGAGATGGCTACACCACAGTCACTTCTCATCCATTCTTCTCTTTGACTTTTGGGCATACATGCACATGTGTCACTCAAGTTTTACAAGCCACTGGGTCTAGGACTTGAACCATGCAGTCGCCCATGTGGGATCTAGCCACCTTAATCACCACACCACTGACCGGCCCTATTTTGTTCATTTGAGCTAGATTTTACTTCAAGTAAGTGAAAGCAATGAGTTCAATGAGGTTGTAGGGACATGGGACCTCATACACTTACTGAAAGATCTTGTCAGCCCCCTTTTTGAATCTGTCTTCTGCTATTCTAACTACTCACTGCTATTGCTCATTGAAAAGGTTGGGTTTGATGCTGATTATTTTTCTGATGATCCTTGTTTCTTCTTCTTCATAGAGAACTGTCAAAACCAGATCTTATTAGACTCTGTGCACTGGGGTGTCTGGAACCCTGACAAACTAACTTAGTTTCATGAGGTTCATTCTGTCTTCTTCAGGCTTCTCACAATTTCTACCGGCATTTATAACCAAGGCCCCACATGCCATATTTTTATCTTAAATCAGACAGATCATTTTTACCATCTCTTATACTTATTTGCCTTAGAACACATTGAGCCATCTAGCCTAAGTGCAGGATATTTAGAATTTTCATATTGTCTCAAGGTTTTCTTCCTCAAATTTCCCCAAACTATGCTAAAACAAAGACAAAGTTATCTTCCTGGTTTCTCTGTAGAAAGTGATATTACAAAATAAATTGCTGTTCTTTAATTGGTGATGAGCAGTGTGGAAAGAAAGGAAAAAAAGAGGAAAGAAGGGAAGGGAAGGGAAGTGAGGGAAGGGAAGGGAAGGGAAGGGAAGGGAAAGGAAAGCCAGAGAGGAAAGGAGGAATGCACAGGAGGAAGGGAGGTGGGGAAAGGAGGAATGCACAGGAGGAAGGGAGGTGGCTATGTCGCTGGACTCCCACGTAGTCGACCGCGGTTCGTGTCCCGGACCCGGTGGCTTAAAACTCACGCCGGGCGCATGTGCGTGCGTGCCCAAGATCCTGAGAGGAGAATGGAGGAGAAGGGATTGTGGCGTGACCATCCCCCCTGGGGGGTGATTTCTCGCTTTCTGTCTCTATGTCTCTCTCTGTCTAGCGAGCGCACACGCCCTATAGCGAAAATCTCTCTCTCAAGAAAAAAAAAATGTAGTTAATGTAACAAAAGCACTTTGTGGATGAAAAAGATGAGTTAGGTACATATTTATAGGTCTGATTACTTCAGTACCATGGTATTTAGAAAAAAAATGAAATAATTAGATATATGATATCTCAAATATATCTAAGCTTGTATATAAGATGATTTTACATGATATCTACTTAAATATCTCACTTTCTATGCTGGTTTATATATATATTTATATTTATATATATATATATATATATATATATATATATATATATATATATATATTTATTTATTTTTTTCCCCCAATTCAAGAGGGCACACGACTGCATGCAAGAGATAGAAAGGGAGAGAGAGACTCCTCCAACCCTTCATTCTGCATCCATCAGGATTTGGTGCATGTACACTCACATACCCAGGCCTTTTTCAAGCCTCTAAGGCCTGGATTCAAACCACAGTGGTCCATGTGGAAACTAGTCCTTCTGCACAATATTTAACTACAGAGACATGGGACCAATCCTCCACATTTCTTTAGCTTTGATCATCTTTTCTATTTTGCTTTCTCTCATACATAACTCATTTATGGGTAATTACCCTTACATGTTAAATGAGGCATTCCATTTTTCCCACCAAGAATCTCCATAGTCAAAACTTTACATCAAATGATCAAAGCACTTCATAGTAGAGGAGGGGAAAGTAGTGGAGAGACATAACTAGCCATGGACTAATTCCAGGATTTTAGACACTTAATAAAACTGCATTCAACCTTGGCCTCACAACTTCCTAATCTTACTTTATGAAAGATGACCCTGTATGATAGGATTACTCACACTAAAACTGTCAAGGTTTCACTTGCCTATAGAAATACACGTGAGAAACAAAAAATAAGCTACCTTAGGGGTTAAAGGTACTTTTTAAAGGGAGAGTATCAAAGATTATTTCTGGGAGAATATGACTTTCTTTGAAACTATATCTCAGTAAAAATTTTTATGTTTCATAATCAATGCTACTAGAGAAAAAGAAAAAAAAATCAGCTAGGACTCTTTAGGTTATGGAAAATGTAATAGTCAAGAAAAATAACATTCCCTAAAAGCTTTGTAGAAGGCAATAATTCCACGTGCACATCAAACTATTTTTCTGTCCTGAATACTAAATATTAAGATTAGTCAATTTATTAAATCAAATAAGGCAATGAATGAGAAAAAAATATTTAAAAAATTGTTTGGCATAATATAACTAAATTACAAAAAAGTAGGCTGTGTAGAAAAAATGAAAGTGGAATAGAGTCAGAAATCACATTTTAAAACCCAACTCCATTACTTATCAGTTTTGTGTAGTTTTAGACAAATTTCTTACTCTCTGAACCTCAAGTTTATAGTATAGACTGGTCACCAAAATGCTTATTAAAAAGTACAAGAGTTAAAAAGGAAATAAGATATCTGTTTAATCAAATAGATATGTACAGAGAATTCATGCTTTTTTTTTAGTCACAATTATCATTTCGATATTATAACTAGAAACTTGTTCCTTAGTTAAATTAATTTAAATTTAAGAAAACTGAATCTGAATTTTTTCTTGAATACTGGTTCAATATTTTTATACTCTAACTATAACATAAAACTAAAGTAAGAAAAATGTGTCTTAAAAAAGTAAAAACAATTTTGAAAACACTAATGCATATAAAGAGGCCAGCTGTTGGCATGCTGGTTAAGGTGGCTGGATCTCTCATGGTCAGTATGCAGTTCAAGTCCCAGATCTGGCAGGTTGAAATACATGCCAGGTCTGTTTGGATACATGCCTAAAATCCAAAGAGGAGAATGAAGAATAAGGGATTGTGGCATGACCATCCTTCTGGGGGATGTTTTTTCACTTTACCTCTTTTGTTCTCTTTCTTTGGCAACAGCACACAACCTGAAGCAAATTTAATAAAATAATAATAATAATAATAATGCTGGGACTAGCAGTTGGCATAATGGCTATGTCACTGGACTCCCACATAGTCGACCATGGTTGGAGTACTGGACCCAATGGCTTAAACTCACAATGGGCACGTGTGCGTGTGTGTGCCCAAGATCCAAGAGGAGAATGGAGGAGAAGGGATTGTATTGTGGCCATACCCCTGGGGGTGATTTCTTGCTTTCTGTCTCTCTGTCTCTCTCTTTCTGGCGAGTGCATGTGTCCTACAACAAAGAAAATCTATAATAATAATAATAATAATAATAATAATGCACATTACAACTTAAGGTAATGGAAAATATTTTAATTTCCAGTGGTGAAAAAGCAAAAACAGAGACTTTTGGATTTGTTATAATCTTCTAATTAGGGATTGAATAAATTTAGAATATGGAGCGAAAGAAATATCAAGGTTCCAAATCATTTAAGTGGAAGAATTAAAAATGAATTTGATGTCATTTCTAAATCCCCATTTATAATAAAGGGAATTTTTATATCAGAAACATCTACAAAGTTCTCCTTTTTAATATACCATCCAATTTCATATAGACATAAAGGGAAAATGTAAGCTATTCATTAATTACCAAAATGTATTTTATAATAAAAGGTTGGCAAAAGTTAAAAAGAAAATAAAAAGCATATATTTACAAAGTCTGACTGCTGGGAATTAGATACTTTCTTCTTAGATTTGGAATGTCTGAAGATTCGACCTTGGTGTTAGCACTGGTGGCCTGGTAGTTAAGGTGGCTGGATCCCACATGTCTAACCACATGGTTCAAGTCCTGGTCCCTGTGGCTTGAGAAACACACCAAGCATATGTCTGCACCCAAAATCCCGAAAGAAGGGAGAAATAGAGGAAAATGTGGTATGACCACTCCCCTTGGGGATGCTCGCTCTCGCTCTCTCTCTCTCTCTCTTGCTCTCACTCTCATTCTCTCTCCAGGAAGCACATATGTTCTCTGGTAAGTTTAAAGATGAAACTTCATGTAACACTTGGAAATTTAACTCTCTTGATCATCAAATATCTGTGATATACCTATTATTTATCTAAGGTAGAAAATAAAAAGACAAACTCTTAAATATTTTTAAGGTTCTAAGAGAAACAGGAAATACACAAATATTCAATAAAGGAAAACAAGTATATGAATTCTTGATTATATAAGCTATGTTCCTCCAAAGTTACAAATATATGTTCAGAAGATATGTATGAAGGGTACAAACTATACTGAAATAGGGATAACTCTTTTACTCTCTCTCTCTCTCCATCCTTCTCCCTCTCCCTCTCTTACCTATTAGTCTTATTCTCACTCACTCTCTCCTTCTGTGTGCTTCTGATGGGTTCCTAGAAAAGAAACTTCCTTAGCATCCGTAAGACAGTTGTTTCACTTTTAAGGTACCATGCTCACTACTAAGCCCCACTCTACAGTACTATTATTTTTTTACTAAGACAACTGAGGTAGCTTTCAATCTGCTCCTAACCATTCTACAAAGTAATATTTCAAAATAACTAATCTCATGAAGTCCCTGCCTCCCCTTTAATTTTAATAAAAGCAAAGCAAATGAACTTAACCTGGCCTAAAGACCTCAACTATTTGGCCCCTGCTGGCTATCTAGCATTATTTTCTGTCAGTTCCCCTCCCTTTCTATTCTTCCTCGCTTAGGGACATTCATCTATACTGTTCCTTCTGTGTGGAGCTACCTCTTCCTGGTAACTCCAGCACATTCATCGGAGCACACCTTAAGCAACATTCCTCAAGGGAAACTTTTGCAAATCCAGAGAACTTTCTTGGTTATATATATATATACTCTCATCCAAAATGTTTCTTCTGAGTATTTCTCTCTCTTTGTTATAGGATGCTCATTAAATTCATCATCTAATTAGGTCTGATCCCCATCTCCTATAGTTACCAAAAAGCAAGGATTTTAGTCTTAATGTCAGTTCTCCAGGGCATTTGGAGAGTGCCAAGCAGACTCTCTCTTCCCATTTAACCAGGGCTCTCATCTAAGCTTACTTCCATTTGGCAGGTACACAATAAATTTATTAAAGCCTTTTCCTAAATAAACAAGTCCGTCTCTATAAAGAACTTTTATACCATTACCTAAGGTGATGAAAATATGTCCATATTGTTTTATTTATAACACTAGTGTCACAGAAAAATAGGGCCAATGCTAAAGTGCATATTCAACAAAGAAAGCATTAATCAAATCTTCATATCAGCTATGTCAAGGATTCTTCTAAGCAGTGGAACATCTGACAGTAGACTGGATCACCATTTTCTCTGACTGTGCTCAACTTAGTGAGACTGGAGTTAGAGAAAGGTAAACATTAAAGTGTCATTTTCCCCATGGAATTGCCATATCAAAGACAATTTTGCTAGTTCTTCAGATTTCAATTATTTGAATTCGTCAGATAGGGGTAGGATGAGAAATCCAAGCTAGAAAATCCATTTAAAAATACCATAGCAATTTTACCACACATTTAGGGTAACAGAGAGTTCTATAGTCTATTTAATTAGCACCAAGACAAAGAAAAGGCTTTTTTTGGTTTTTTGTTTGTTTGTTTCCAGAGAGAGATTTTTGTTATAGGGTGCATGTGCTCACCAGAGAGAGAGAGACAGAGAGACAGAAAGCAAGAAATCACCTGCCGGAGGGGGGGGGGGGGTGGCCATGCCACAATCCCATCTCCTCCATTCTCCTCTCAGGAGGATGGGCATACACACACACACACACACACACACACACACACACACACACATGGTGTGAGTTAAGCCACCAAGTCTGGGACTTGAACTGCATTCAACTACGTGGGAGTCCAGTGATATAACCACTACATAATCTGCTGGTCAAAGAAGGCTTTAATAGGGACCAGCAGTTAGCGTAATGGCTATGTCGCTGAACTCCCACATATTCAACCGCGGTTCTAGTCCTGGACCCGGTGGCTTAAAACTCACGCCGGGCACGTGTGTGTGTGTGTGCCCAAGATCCCAAGAGGAGAATGGAGGAGAAGAGATTGCAGCATGGCCATCCCCCCTGGGGGGTGATTTCTCGCTTTCTGTCTCTCTGTCTCTCTCTGTCTGTCTGGCGAATGCATGCACCCTATAGCAAAAACCTCTCCTATAATAGAAAGAAAGAAAGAAAGAAAGAAAGAAAGAAAGAAAGAAAGAAAGAAAGAAAGAAAGAAAGAGAAAGAAAAGAAAGAAAGAAAGAAAGAAAGAAAGAAAGAAAGAAAGAAAGAAAGACTTTAATATTACCAATCTATAGATGGAAGAGAAAAAGAAAAATAGATGTTTTCAATAAAAGAGAATTTTTCTCAGCTAGTATTTTATAATTACCATCCATGTATATGTATGTCATGTACATACACACATATGAAAAACAAACAAAATACTCTGAGAATTGATATAGTGTTGTCTTTGCCAAACCTAAACTTTGTCTTTAGCTTGGTAACTTAATCTTCATATCATTGTTCTTAATATATTGAATTGGAGATATAATATTTATCACATAAAATTATTTAGTAAATTATTTTATAATTTATAATCTATAATAATGTAGTAAGATATATTATCAGTTGAACAATAAAACATTGGGAATTATTAAAAGTGTAATGAAGTATACAAACTTAAAATATTATAATATGAAAAGCAATTTTATAATTTTTTTAAAATTATTAAGAGAGTTTGGGGATAATCTCTTTTGCATTCCAGAAATAAAAGGAAAAGTAACCACATTTCTCCATCAAATAATGGCAAATAAATATTACCATTTAAAGCTTACTGCTATATTGAAGATAAATTCATCTTGATCACAACAAATTACAAAAGTTCTCAGTGTTTATTTCACTCTCCAGGACCTGGTGTCTTTAATTGCTGGAGCAAATTCACTGGTGCATAGAGAGTACCACAGCAATGGACTACTTATTGTAATAATTACACATTGAAGAAGCAATGGCCTACATTCAGCAGGACTTGCTCTATGAATATTCTTCTTTAGGAAAAAAATATGAATTCTAAGTTACAAAATAAGTTAGTTGATAGACAAAAATTATCCTACAAAGACAGAATCAACACTATATACTGGAAAACAGCCCCTCTTTTTTGAAGGCAGACATGCCAGTTTTAATTTAAAGTGTTATTTATTTTGTGCTGGGCAGGCTTGAGCCATAACATCATGCATACTAGAAGATAAATAAGGCTGTAGTTTTTAATTACAGACTTGAATTCACTGGGCTATGTATAGAACCCAGGAATAAGGTATACTGTTTCCTGGGAGTTGCCTACGTAAATTAGATTGAGCGGTAGGACACAAAGCTATGAACAGGAGGCATTCTCTCTGGGGAAATATAGGTGACAAACCTACAATGGCTTTTAGCAGCTGGCAGAGTCTATTTGAAGAGCTAATGTCATTTTATGTAATGGATTAGGAAGAACTGGATGCTCTCCATAACGCAAGCCAAGCATAATTTCCATGATGACTGAGTTTTTCAGACATAGCAGACACTATAACTTCCTTCAATTTTCTAGTCTCGTTTTCAGCCCTAGTGAGGGGCAGGGAGAGAGAAGTCTGCATTTCTCTCTAGTCAGCTAAGGTTCCAGGTGCTGTGAAAGTAAGTCTGAGGGATAATTAACATACAGAATTCATAGAATTATGGCTGGTTTATTATGAGAAATGGGAATTCTAAAGAAGTCAAGGATAATTCTCAAGTTTTTACCTGGAATAACTCAATTAATTATGATTTCAGTGATGGAAATAAAGAATATAGAAGATATGGTTTGGGGAAGAAAAATTACAAGTTGAGTTATAAACACATTGAAATTATGACATGGCAGCAAATATACATAAAAATAGATTTCAAGAACAAAACACCAAGTAAAAGAATATATGTTTTTAAAGTCATTAAGATATAGAGCTTTAGATTGGAAATGTGAGGTCATATTGACCCCCAGGAGTTGAAAGGAAGTAAGGAGAATAAGAGAGTATAATTCCAATATTCAAGGGTATAAGCACCGAAGGATATTCATACAAAAGGAAATTTTCAGAGATACTGAATAGTAAGAATTTCAACAAGAAGATGGTGATCAAAAGGATCCAAATCTGGAGACTAGTCAGATAGGAGAGCATGAATTTAACACTTACAAATACATAACCCTTTTAATAGTTTATTTTTTTAACAGTACCTAATAAAGACCTAAAGGGAACCTGATAAGAAAACAATATATGAAGAACTGAATTATTTTTAATTAAACTTAAGGTTATTTAATAGGCATTCATTTCTCATTAAGCATTGTACTGAATCACATGTTTAAGTTCGCTGTACTATTCATATTCTCACAATCTCTTTTCTTTCATTATACATGTAAAGGGAAAAAATTATCCTAAAATCTTTAAAGTTGCATTTATACTTAGAAAATAAGTTCATTTTTCTGGATCAGCTATGAAATAGAATGTATAAGCCTAAGGTTAAATTAGAAGTAAAGCATTTTACATAAAACCACACAATTTTTACTAAAAAAAAAAAAAAAAGGCATGAAACTTAAACTATGAGTGGTTCATTTGGTTGTATATGGCAGATTTATTTTCCTTTTACAGAAATTGCTTTCACATTGCAAGGAACTTGAATGTTTTTTTTTCAGTTTGACAAATGATTCTAAAAACACATTTACAGCATATGAGAAAATGTAGCAATCAGTTCCCATACAAAAGCTGTTTGTTAACTTAAATAGATTATAGAAACTAATGATCGACAACTGTCAGGGGAATGGGATTGTGACTAATGTCACAAAGATCAAACATCTTTGTGTCATATAGGGCATAAAGTTCACAATATTCAAGGTTCAATATTCTCACAAAGATATCATTATAAATAACTTAACTCTTAGCATGATTTTGTTTATTAACTGGAAAATCCTTCATCGAAATGATGACTTTACATAGTTTATCTATGTTCATGTGAGATAAACTCAAGACAAACTTTTGTGACTCTTGTCACCATTTCCCTTGCCACCATGCTTTAAGAATGGAGTCTTCTCTGATATTTTTTAAACCAACAAAAAGAGTTAAGATTCTTCAATGCACAAGAAGTCCTTACCCTCTAAGAACTTCTACTGTATGAAAGGACAGAGTATATATTTATTTCTCAGGGCATATCACAAAGTCGGTCACCTCTTCTTGCTCCCCCCACTATCACCACCACATGATGTAATAGCCATAGAGTCGGTAAGAAGGTGTCAATCGTAGACATTTTCTGAACATCAGATAACACACTCTTTGCATAAAGGTATGAGCACATCCATGTTAAGATAACCAGTTCCAGGGTCAAATGGTGGTACAGTGATAATGCAACTGGACCATATTGTCTAGGGATTATGTTCCAGGGCTTCCCCGCACATTCTGGGTCCTGCACATGCCTGTGACCCAGATTGACTGAAACTGAGGTGGATCACGGTGTGAGGATCAGATAAGAGAAGAAATAAATAGAAAAATTTAGAAGAAGAAAAAAAGGTAACCAGTTCCTCACTAGCTAAATTTTAGCGACAAAATTTTAATTTCTCTTTTCCATCCCACCTTCCTTGATGCATCTGTATAAAAGGAAAGAGGAGGGTGGTCTTCAGTTCAGGTATAGAAGAACTATCTCTGACATAAAAATCAGCAGAAATCCCTTTTGTAGCACTTTCAAGGTAGTGCCTTGAAAATAGTAAGGTAAATGGGACCAGTAGTTGGATTAATGGCTATGTCTCTGGACTTCCATGTAGTCCACCACGGTTTGAGTCCCGGACCCGATGGCTTAAACTCACGCCAAGCTCATGTGCGTGCATGCCCAAGATTCCAAGAGGGGAATGGAGAAGGGATTGTGGCATAGCCATACCCCGTGGGGGGTGATTTCTCGCTTTCTGTCTCTCTGTCTCTCTCTCTGTCTTTCTGTCAAGCTCATGCACCCTATAACAAAAACCTCTTCAAAAAAAGAAAAGAAATGGTAAGGTAAATGGCTTCATGGGACTTAGCATAGGCAGTCTTGCTATTTCTCGGGAACATATGTTTCCAGAGGTTAGTCAAAATCTGCTATGTTTGGAGCTGGAATATCTAGTGACTTTGGACCTATGATTTGGTGACTTTGCTACAACAGCTCTTCCTGTGGCAAATTTTAAGACTGGAGCAAAGCTTCAACTGACAAAAATCAAAAGGAAAGTGCTTGCTTTTCTGACTGTTCCGCATGAGGGCTTCTAGTGCAGATATATGACTCTCCTGAATCAGGCATTTGAGATTTTACTGATGAGCCTTTTAAATAACTATCAAAAGGCCATTTGCATATGGTCCTGGACAGACTAGCCATTGAAAGAATGAAGAAAACTGAGGATTTTAAGTAGTCTGTCGACAGGAAGCTGCTGTGGACTTAAAGCAAAGATAAATATCTTCTATCACAATACTGTTCCACTGTAAACAGATTGTGTTCCAGCTAGAGTTTAGCTGAGTGGAAGAGGAGCAATTTTTAGAGGGTCAATATACTAGGTTTAACTGATTTTCATAATGATTTTTTTAAATTTTATCTAGCTCTATTATTTTATGATTTTCCAACTTATCAGAATTATTTGCTCACACAATTAGATCTATTGGGTTGTTGGAAAAGTCACGACGTACGTTTCTATGCTTTCCTGTGCAAAACATGTGTCATTTTCTGACCACCCAATATTTTGGAACTTCTGCTCAAGTAAGATGATGTATATAAAATTACTGTTATCAACATTGTTGCTGTTATCATAATTGTATTGCCTCATAGCATTATTTAAGACCTTGTTGCACAGTGTCATCCACTGACTAAGCCTATCAGCATGACCCAGGAACTTTTTAGATTTGTTGAATCTCAGGACCCACCTCACACTTACTGAATCAGAATCTGTATTTTATTTATTTATTTATTTAATTTTCTTTTTAGAGGCTTTTGCCTTAGGGTGCATGCACTCACTGCACAGAGACAGTGAGAGGAAAAATAAGAAATCACCCTCTAGGGGGATGGCCACACCACAATCCCATTTCCATTCTCCTCCTGGGATCTTGGACATGTGCGCACACTTGCCCAATGTGAGTTTGAAGCCACTGGGTCCTGGACTCAAACCCGCAGTCAGCCATGTAGGAGTCCAGTGACATATCCACTACACCATCTGCTAGCCCCCAGAATCTGTATTTTAACAAGATCCCTGAGTTATTCATAGGCATATTAAATATATATATATATATATATATTTGGAGAGGTTTTCACTATAGGGTGTGTGCGCTCACCAGACAGAGAGAGAAGGAGAGACAGAAAGCGAGAAATCACCCCCCAGGGGGGATGGCCATGCCGCAATCTCCTCTCCTCCATTCTCCTCTTGGGATCTTGGGCACGCACGCACACGCGCCCGGCATGAGTTTTAAGCCACCGGGTCCAGGTCGCGAACCGTGGTCGACTACGTGGGAGTCCAGCGACATAGCTATTATGTTAACTGCTGGTCCCCCCAGGCATATTAAATATTTAAAGAACTATTCTAAAGGATTAAAATTACTTAGGTTAAATGCCTATAATATTCTTGGTTGATGTTTAATATTTTTTTCAGTTCTAATTCTCCCTATCTTAGGTAGTTATCCTTCTTTTATTTGTTATCAATAATAAAAAAGAAACACTATTTTATATATAATAAGTATTATGTCACTATTTTTTAAACACTGAGGATATAAATACAAACAATGATCCTTGAACTAGAATGTATGATATATTCGGAATGAAAGGACATTTCTGTAGATTACCTAAATGTAAGGTATCTAAGTAAATAAAATTAAAATTCTATTTGTTTATGAGTAATAGCATCATAACAAAATGACCAGATGGCCAGTATGACTGGAACAGTCTCACTTAAAATACAGGCTATTGGTCACACATTAAGTTCACTTTGGTAATTTCTAGTTCAGAGGAGTTCACACGCCAGAAAGTTGGATGGTTATTTTTGAGATCAACAGAAACTGAGATGCAATCTAAGAAGACCACTTGACCACTGATTGAGAGAGACACATGCCACATGTATCTGCTATCTTGGACAGAGAAAAATGAAAACGATTTCTGGGATGAGTCCCAAACTGAAATCTGTTCACCTAGCCACCCTATATTGCAGAAGCGAAGCGAGTCATTTCTCACATAAACTTCTCTAGGTGAGCATGAGCACCATTACCTTTAGGGTTCTTTGCTTCTTCTTTTTTTTTTTTTTTTTTTTTAAATACAACACAAAGACGGCCCCCTAGTTTAATCTGGAATCTGGAAGAGTGGGAGTTCAGTCTAGATGGGGGCTAACTGCCAAAGGAAGCGCTGCACTTCAAAGACTTAGTCTAGTTTGTTGATAAACCTGTTTGCCTTTCTAAACTACATGAAATTGACATTATTCCCTCACAAAGAAAAATATTTTAAAATGGCAGATGCTCACATATTAATTCAAACTGATTGTTTGTCTTAATTTTACCTGGATCTTTTACATATATACTTTTTTAAAATCAAAATACAGCAATCAGATGTACACAAAACATTTATGGCATGTGCTAACCTGTACCGGAGTTCTTTCCCTCAAGAAGATAAAAACATTAATAATAATCAATACATTTTTTAACCCATTTACCTACCTTAATCCTATGATTTTTTTTCCTTTCCTTTTCTTTTTTTTTTTTTTTTTTGTGAGGTTTTTTGCTATAGGGTGCATGCACTTGCCAGAAAGATAGAGAGAGACAGAGAGACAGAAAGAGAGAAATTAGCCCCCAGGGGGGATGGCCAGGCTGCAATCTCTTCTCCTTCACTCTCCTCTTGGGATCTGGGGCACACGAACCCATCGTGAGTTTAAGTCACTGGGTCCAGGACTCGAACCGCAGTCGACCACATGGGAGTCCAGCGACATAGCCATTACACCAACTGCTGGTTCCAATCCTATGATTTTGATGGAGAATCCACAGTGATGTTCAGGTTCCTCATTATCTCCTTCAGATCTCAACACTGTACAGGTGTGATTTCAGCTACTCTTAAATTTGCATTGTATTTATACCAAAGGAATATAATCTTGCTTATTTCTGCTCAATCTTAGAACTCCAAATACTTCCTCGATTTTAATCACATCAATTTGGCTTCTCCCTGATATTTTCATTTGGTTCTTTCCCTTCTGGATCACTTGAAAACATATTAGTATATTAGAATTCCAGTAATTATTTTCTATCAAGTAAAAAGTCTTGATTAGCTTTAAATTTCTTCCCTGCATCTGAGCTACTTTCACATATTATTAAAATATTTTAATGTGAATAGCCCTTTTACCCACTATTTCATTGACACTAATGGATTAGGTAAAATGATCCATAGAAATCATCCAGCCTTTTTCCCATAACACATTTCCTTATTTATTGAGTGATACTCTGACTAAAAGTGATCTTGACACTCTACAAGGTGAAGACGTGTGTGTGTGTGTGTGTGTGTGTGTGTGTGTGTTTGTAATGGATGGGCAGTGAACTGTTAGATTGTAAAACAAGTATTCACCAGAGCAAAGAGGCCTCTTTATCCTCCCCTTGCTACTCAGTGAATCTAAGAGATTTGTACTAATAAAAGGTTATTAAGGATTCATTTAAGAAAGTCCTATTTTGAAGAGTATTTTGCAATACATATTTAGAAACTTAAAATTTGCCAACTCTTTAAAAAAAGAGAAATTCCTTTAAAGATGCATTCAAATAAAATTATCAAAGTTGTACATAGAAATATAACTTAAAGTACCACAGTAACATTTAATAAGTAAATATTGTATAGTAAATGACCCAAATGGACATCAATTAAAATGATGCAGTTCTTTAACAAAATAATAGAAAGATATTTTATGACACAAAGGGGTTTTAAGTGGAAGAACAAATTAAAAATATGTGTGATTCATTTTTGTTTTATGTATCGAGATATCTATATATATTTTAGAATCTTACACCAAGTCAATACAACAAAGTATTAGTCATTTTTTTTTTCTGGTAGGGAAATTACAAGATATTTCTATTTTTAAACTTATTTTTTGTTTTTTAAAAATGAAATGAAGTACACTTCTAAAGGTAGAGGCAGAAATGAAGCTCTATTGGGACCAGCAGTTAGCATAATGGCTATGTCACTGAACTCCCATGTAGTCGACCGCTGTTCAAGTCCCAGACCCAGTGGTTTAAACTCATGCCAGGCGCATGTGCGTGTGTGCCCAAGATCCCAAGAGGAGAATGGAGGAGAAGGGATTGCGGCATGGCCATCCCTCTGGGGGATGATTTCTTGCTTTCTGTCTGTCTCTCTGGTGAGTGCACACACCCTGTAGCAAAAACCTCTTAAAAAAAAAAAGAAAGAAATGAAGTTCTATTAAAGATAATTCAATATTCCTATCTTAATCTCTGTTCATCTCTCAAGCTCATTTTATTATTTTTTAAGAGATTTTTGCTCTAGGCTCTGTGTCCTCGCCAGACAGACAGAAAGAGACAGAAAGATAGAGAATAAGTAATCAGCCCCCAGGGGAGATTGCCATGCCACAACCTTTTCTCCTCCATTCTCCTCTTGGGATTTTGGGCATACACTCACATACCCCCAGCATGAGTTTTAAGCTGTTAGGTCTTGGACTTGAACTGTTGCCAACAATGTGGAAGTCTAGCAGTGTAACCATTAGACCCATCTGCTGGTCTCTCAAGCTCATTTCAGTTATGAGAGAAACTGTTGAGTAGTATGTAATAATATCTGATTCGCAATTATGAGGACATTCTAAAATGTCTCCTCTCCTATTATCATGGTAAAATAGGTAACTACGTTAAGTTGCTTTATTATCCTGATTCATAATTTAGTTAATCCTTTCCTTTGCTGTGTATATGTAACCATCCCTCAGTATTCATGGGAAATTGGTCCCAAGAGCCCCACAGGTACTAAATAATCAGTAGATGCTCAAGTCCTTTATATCTATATTAAAAAAAGGCTTAGTATTTCCATATAATCTATGCACACTCTTTTGTATATTTTAAATCATCTCTTGATTACCTGTAATACCTAATGCAGTATAAATGCTGTATAAATAGTTGTTATACTGTATTTTTATTTTTTATCATAATTTTTTTCCAAATATTTTTGATCTGTGATTGGTTGTACCTACAGATGTGGAACCGGCAAATATGGCAGTATACTTTCCTGTTCTTCCATTTTATTTTTCTCTATCTACTTTTGAACTAAGTGAACAGCCTATTTGCTGGCTCCATCAGTAATTCTATTTACTGCTCCAGCCTTTGAAATAAGTTAATGCCAAAGATTTAATGGTGCTTTAGGATTTACTTCACACAGAAATTTGACCTGAGGTTTTATCAACTGTAATGTTTCCTCTGGCATTAAATATTCTAATGTGCTAACTATGATGGGTATAGGATGGCCAGTTTCCCAGTAAATGTACTAGCCGCCTAGTAAATTACCCTGTCCCACCTTGTCCCATGCAGCTTATTAACCTATAAAATTTCTTCTCTTCCAATACAACCAGGAGATCTTAACTGCAGACTTTATGTTAAACAAATCCTAAAGCTTAGGAAGATCCTATTCCTGGGAGAATGGGAAAGAATAACTAATCGTTACAAGCAAACTTTATGGTGCTAATCCTGTAGGTCTCTCTGGTCCAACATCTAGTTTCATAATTTAATAAAGATAAAACCTAAAACCAAACTGGAGGAGTTAGAGTTAACAAATGTAAACTGAGATTGCTTTTATAGAAAATATAGGAAATTGTTGTCTTATTTTTAGTAATATAGTCTAAGCTTCAAATTGACAAGTCTCTTGCATATTCCATACATTATGTTTATATGACCATACCGTGGGAGTGAACACACTACCACCTCAGAAAAAAATAAGTCAGCACTCCATTTAATCTATAGAATAACTGTGTTTTGCATTACCTTTACCTTAAGTCCACAATCTAGTAAATACAAAGTTACCAGGAAAAAAGCTTTGTAAAGTATTGCAACTTATGCTATTTCATAATATCAAGAACTTTTCTTGTCTTTAATGTAAAGAGAGAATGTGTATTGTGTACTTTTCATTATTTTAAATCTGTCTAAGACCAAATAAACCAACAGTGTTTATTGCCCTTCCACTGGTTTACAAAAAAAAAATAAATAAATAAAATTATATAATAAGGCATTATCTTCATAAAAAGCACAAAAAAATGAGGACTGTTGTTCCGGTAATTAATCACATTATAGTATAGAATTCTCTCACAGTGACTTAACAAAAATGTTTTTAGATATGAATTTTAAATATGCAGAAAAATATTAGAGACCAAAGGGTAGGGTAATTTACTTTCTTCTTTTAAGCCATGTACAGATAAATAAGACAAAATAAAAAGTATATAAAATGGAATGTATACTTTTCAAAAATCATTATAACCAACATCAAAGTTAGGAAAAAGAATGACTTACACATGCTTTATTTATTTTTCTTCATTATATGACTGCATTAGTATTCATTTCTGAACACTATAGTGTATTTTTACCTGTTTATGAAATTTAAGATAAGAGAAACTTTATTCCTGGCTTCTTTTAGTCAACTTTACACTGTGAGATTCATTCAGATTGCTGCATGTAGCTATAAGACATTCATTTTGTTGTTTTTTCCCTATTACATGAACATTACAAAAATTATTTATTCTGTTAAACATTTCAGTTGTTTCTAGTTTTAAGCTATTACCATTAATGATGCTATTAACATTTTCTATATATCTTCTCATTACAGCATTCATAAATTTCCACAGGGTCTGTATATAGCTGGGGGTGGAACGGTTGGATCATAGGGTATATGCACTTTCTATTTTAAGGGACAACATCAGGCCAGCCCATGGTGTGGTCGTTAGAGCAGCTGGATCTCACATGGCTGACTGCGCGTTTTAAGTCCCGGACCAGTGACTTGAGAAACCTCGCAGGTGCTTATGCACATGTGTCCAAAACCCCCAAAATGAGTGAGAGATGGAGGAGAAAGGATTGTGGCATTACCATCCCCCAAGGAGAGGGTGCTCGCTCGCTCTCTCACGCTCTCTCCCCCTCCCCCCTTCCCTTCCTCCCTCCCTCCCTCTCCCCCCTCTCGCCCTTCCCCCATCTCTTTCCA
This sequence comes from Tupaia tana, assembly GCA_026018925.1. NCBI lineage: Eukaryota > Metazoa > Chordata > Mammalia > Scandentia > Tupaiidae > Tupaia > Tupaia tana. The sequence goes on along the minus strand of JAKSZU010000010.1, from coordinate 59,352,970 downwards.
ACAAGTTCACTCTCTGACAAATTAAAGAGACAGTGAGAGAGAGAGAAGGGGGAGAGATAATGTCAAACATGTTTCTGAACTGTCCATACCAGGACCATGAGATGGCATAATGGTTATGCTCCTGGACTTCCGTGCGGTCGACTACAGTTCAAGTCTTGGTCCTAGTGGCTTAAAACTCATGCTGGGCATGTGTGCATGCGTGCCCAAAATCCCAAGAGGAGGATGGAGCAGAAGGAATTGAGGCATGGCAGTTTCTCACTTTATGTCTCTCTGTCTCTCTAGTGAGTGCACACACCCTATAGCAAAAATATCTCTCAAAAAAATAAAGTGTCCATATCAGTGTAGACTCCTAGACATATAACAGTATTCTTTATATGCCGCATCTTCAATTCTTGGTGTTGTCTGTTTTTAAAATTACAGTTATAATACATAATATATAATGTAAATATGTATAATTAACAGATAAATATTTACACAGATATAAAAAACATGTCTCTATGGGGCCAACAGGTAGCATGGTGTTTAAGGCACTGGATTCCCACATGGCCAACCATAGTTCACATCCTGGATTGGTGCTTGAAAATCACCCTGGGCACATATGCATGTAGTGCCCAAAATTTCTAGAGGAGAATGGAAGAGGAAGGTCTGTGGCATGACCATATGACCATTCTCCCCACCCGGGGAGTGATTTCTTACTTTCCCTCTCTCTGACTCTGGAAAGGGCACAAACCCTATAGTAAAAACCTAAAAAGAAAAAAAAAAAAAAAAGCTATATGGATAACCAAATGTATAGTTATATAGGTGTGTTTCTTATTTGGAATTCCTGATGACTATAAAAGTTAGACAGTTTTCTGTTACGTTTATTGGACATTTGAGTTTTCTGTTTTGAGAAAAATGTGTTTTGCTGACCCCTTTAAGAGTCATCTCTAATTTCTTAGCTCAATGCTTGCTCATTCTCTCTCTTATTTCTATGAACTGACAAATTTCCATTTCTATTTATTTTTTTTAATTTCCATTGCAATTTAGTCTCTTACCCATTTTATTTGAAAAATTGTATTAATTTTCAAATACAGTAAAATACATTAAATTTTAAGACATTGAAATATATTGAATTTCCTTTTATCTTTCTGTTAGTAATTTCTAATAATTTCATTGCAGGTAGATAAGCTGTACTGTATAATTTCAAGCCTTTGAAACTTTTTGAAACTTGCTATATGTCCAATAACATAGTCAATCCTTGTACGGGTTTGGGGCATGCATGCTCAAATGATTGTGTCTTTGGATGTTGTTAGTTACAGGATTTTACATATGTCCATTTTGTGAAGTGTTAAAATGGCTGGTAATATGTTTGTTTTTTTTTTTTTTTTTTGAGAAGCTTTCGCTATAGGGCGCATGCACTCGCCAGACAAAGAGAGACATAGAGACAGAAAGCGAGAAATCACCCCACAGGGGGGATGGTCACGCCACAATCCCTTCTCCTCCATTCTCCTCTCAGGATCTTGAGCATGCACGCATACGCGCCCGGTGTGAGTCTTAAGCCACCGGGTCGGGGACGCGAACCGTGGTCAACTACGTGGGAGTCCAGTGACATAGCCATTACGCTAACTGCTGGTTCCCGGTAATATGGTATTTAGTCCATTCATTGAGTTCACAATTTCAGCTCGTTTTCTAGAATTATTTTATCTAACTTTTTAAATTTATTTATTTTAATTTGACAAGAGAGGGAGGAAGAGAGAGAGGAAGGGAGAAAGCAAGCCTACAGGTCAAGGCCTCGAACTGTGGTCAACCATGTATGAGTCCAGTGCTCTTAATTCTTTTGACAAAGTACTATATTATTGTTTATAAACTAGTTTCCACACTTAATCTTATCTTTTTTATCCCATTATATGTAACAAGCCTAAACATCTTCCTGCTTTTTTTCTCTTTATTTGTTTCCTTCCTTTCTCTTTGCTTTCTTTCTCTTTCAGGCTCTGGTTGACAGTGTTAATATCTGGTATTTCTGTGGTTTTATATTTAGGTTCTTTTTCTCTATTTCTTGTAATAAGTAATACCATCCTCGGTTTATATTTATTTCTTAGTCATTCTTTAAACGATATTTGTAATAATAATTTGAGACCTGGAATGATTATTCCATTTGAAGGATGTTCATGGTGTCCTGGGCATTCTCATACATAATCGCTTCAGTCCAATTTTAGGGTCAAAGATTTTTTTGATGACTCAAATGGGTTCTGATAAGTGTTGTCTCATGTAATTGTTCTCCACTCTTATTCTTACTTACAGTTCCTTAAGATCACAGTCCAGAAGAAAGATGGTCCTCCCACCTGTGGCAGCCCCTTATTTGAATGATCCATCCCCAGTCCATTCTCAGACTCAAATTGCCAGGATCATGGGGTACACGCACATGCCTGGCATGATCTGGGGAAATCTCAGGATGCAAATCCAGGACCTTTTCCATATTAGATCCAGTTGCATTACCATTGTGCCACCACTTTTTCCTTTTCCAAATTCTTGAGGTTCTGTTAAAAGTTCTGTTCATTTTCTTGGCTGCCTCTTCCAGAAATATAAATGCCCTAGGTTAGGGTTGTTAATTTAGAAATAAAAATGCAGAAACTTAGTTACATGTAGATTTTGGATAAGCACTGAATAAATTTTAGTGTGAGAAGGTCCCATGCAATATTTGGGACATATTTATACTTAAAAAAAAATGCTGGCCCAGTTGTGGTGCCACATAAGAGGCTATGGTCTATAGGCTGGGACAACATAAGAGGTGTAGGTTTAATTCTTTGTCCAGTGTCAGGGCTGGATATAGTGGCAAAGGCCTATAACCCCAGCAACTCTTCAGGCAAGGTAGAGGACCACAACACAGTGAGATAGTATCTTTAAAAAAAATGCTGTTTAAATAAAATTTTAATATAACTGGACAGCCTATATTTTATCTGGTAATCCCACCCTGGAACAAAATTAATGAGAATGACTGAACTATTTTTGGATTTACATTCCACCTAGATCTCTTATTTTTATTTTTTGTAGAGGTTTTAGTCTTAGGGCCTGTGCTCCTGCTGGAGAGAAAAACAGAAAGAGTGAAGGGAAAACGAGAAATCACCCCTCAGGAGGATGACCACACTGCACTCCCTTCTCTTCCACTCTTGTCCTAGGATGTTGGGCGCACATGTACCTGGCATGAATTTCAAGCCACTGGATCTGGGACTCAAACCATGGTCAGCCACGTGGTAGTCCAGCAAGCTATGCATCAGCTGGGCCCCTCATCTAAATCTTAACCCAGTCCCTCTTCATAATTCTGTCAGCCCTTTGAGGTTCTTAAGAAGATATTTCAAGCCATATTTGTCCAGCTATATCAGTTATTGTCGGTGAAAAAAGTTAGTTCAAATCATACAGTCTACCGTCAATAAAATCAGAACGAATATCCCATTTTCTCGGTGAATTTAACATCAAATGTACCAAAAGTTACATCAAAAGCTTTAACATAGCTCCTTGATATTGGTCTTGGCAATGATTTTTTTTTTTTTAATATGACAGCAGAAGCTCAGGCAATAAAAGCAAAAATAAACGAATGGAACTACATAAAACCAAGAAACTCTACACAACAAAGGAAACAATCAGCAACATGAAAATGCAGCCTACTGAATATGTGAAAACCATATATATATACCTGTTAGGGGCCTAAGAATCAAAATATATAAGTAATTTGCACAATCAAGAGCCAAATAATAACAATAACCAATTTAAAAATGGGCTAAAAACTTAAATGGACATTTTCTCAAATAAAGACATAAAAATGGATACTAGGTATATGAAAACGTACTAAATACCACTAATCATCAAGGAAATACAAATAAAAACCACAATCAGCTATTACCTCACACTTGTTTTAGGATGATGATTATAAAAAAGACAAGAGATAAAAAATATTGGCAAGGGTATGAAGAAAAGAGAATGCTTATACACTGTTGGAGAGAATATAAATTGATACAGTCATTATGTAAAACAGTATTAGGTTCCTCACCATACTAAAAATAAAATTTCCTAGGATTCAGCAATCCCACTTCATGCTATAGATATAAAGAAATAAAAACCAGTCTCTCAAAGAGAGATCTGCACCACTATGCCCACTGCAACATTATTCACAATAACTATAGATACTTGGGAAACAATCTAAATATATGTCACTAGATGTGTGGATAAAGAAGTTATGGTTCTATAAATATATAATGGAATATTTTTTGGCCTTAAAAAAGGAGACACTGCTATTCACAACAACATGAGTAAACATGGTGGGCATTATGCTAACTAAGCCAGACTCAAAAAGGGAAATCATGCATAATCTCAAATCAAAATATTATGTTGTAAACCGTAAGTAATAAGCAATTTTATTTAAAAAACATAAAGAAGAATTAGCATTTTAAGAATTAACACAATACCTTGCTATTTTTAATTTTTATAGTCATAAATTATGCTACCTAGACTTATTGAATATTATGCATTGCCATTATGACTTGTTTACTTCATAACTAACCTAAAAAACATGCATTATCTATTTTTCATTGGACTGAACAATGTGCATATTGTATGTGCATGTAGGAGAAGAGTTTGCATTCTACAAGATGGCAGAAAACAATATGCATTATTACTTCCAGAAGATCAATTTTCTGCAAGTTCTCTGAAATATAAAGTACCAAAAACAGGACTCAATCCCAATGTAGTTGATGACTAAGAGATGCCTATGAATAAATGATCATTATCTACCTTAAAGACTCATCCCCCAAAATGAAAATAATGATCATTATTAGATATTCAAGATATGATCCCAGGACTGGCCAATGATGAAGAAGTAAGGTGATGTTCTGGATGCTGCCCACATAGGAAGATTTTAGGTTCACCTCCTGAAAACTGCCTATAATGCCTGATATGCACATAGGTGCCTTACATTCATATTGGCTAAGGTTGGAAGTGGATTGCAGTATTAAGACCCTGTTGGGCAGGACCAGCAGTTAGCGTAATGGCAATGTCACTGGACTCCCACGTAATCGACCGTGGTTCGAGTCCCAGACCCGGTGGCTTAAACTTACGCCGGGCGCGTGTGTGTGCGTGCCCAAGATCCCAAGAGGAGAATGGAGGAGAAGGGATTGCGACGTGGCCATCCCCCATGGGGGGTGATTTCTTGCTTTCTATCTCTCTGTCTCTCTCTGTCTGTCTGGCGAGCGCACGCGCCCTATAGCAAAAACCTCTCCAAAATAAAAAAGAAGACCCTGTTGGGTGTGTGTGTGTACACATGCCCGCGCATGCACGTCTCTCACTCCTCTAAAAAAGAAATAAATAATTCTTTAAAGTCTAATTTACAATTTGATCTCATATGATGAGGCCATAAAAATTGATATTTATCAGGTTAAGTTTCTGATCATCATGAATATATTATGCATATATCAGTGATGATTTGTTAAAATGATAATAAAGACAGAATGGTGAGTTTTACCATTTCCAAGGGAATTTTCTGCAACAGTGGGAATTCTGTTTCTCTCAACATGACTTCTGATTGATAACAATGTCTGAGTGAAGTAACAGGCCCTGGTTATTTCTGGCTGCTTACACATGAAAGTGTACTCCCACAACTGGAGTTCCTATATTTATCTCCTCACTTAACTTTCAGATTTATTGAGTTACTCCTTTTCCTGATTATGAATGAAATATTCCTAATATTTCCTTTTCATAAAACACTCAGCTTTAGAATACTCTGATTATCTGATTATGATTTTAAAATTGTTATATACTCTTTTTGTTACTAATTATGAGTTGGTTTTAGAAGATTCATTTATTCCTGGTGATTAAACTTCTGTAGACATAGGCATTAGCTATAACAATCAGCTAATAGTTGAGTTTGTTCAAGTATTTCTAGTAGGGAGGGAGGGAGGGAGGAAGGGAGATACATGGCAGACAGATTGAAATATAAAATTATTATGACCTTCAAGATCTATGTTTTTTCTTGAGAGTAACATTGTTAGTGACACTAAAGACTGCTAGAGAACTGAAAATAGGTGTAAAATGAGAAAATAAATGCTTGGGAATATCGGAGTATTGATAAGCAAATGCCATCATTTGGATAGGCTTGTGGCACACCTGACCAGAGTATTAGGTGAGGTGTTGACATCAGACTCGCTCTTGGTTAGGTTTGCAACAGCTATTTTTCTGGCTACCAACACCAATCCTTTGCAAAAAGCCAAAGCACTTTCATTTTTCTATATGGATATTGTTTGTAATTTAACCATCTTACTTTTCTATTCTTGCCAGAATTTTGTTCACATTTTAATTTTCTTTTGCGGTAAAGAAAGAAATAACTATTTTTACTTAAAAGAAGTATATAAGGTATTAGAAATCTGTGACAATTCCCAGGATTCACCTGGGACCTGCTAAATTCAGAGTGAAAAACCTTAACTAATCCTTTCACTTTATGATATTAATTAGATATCATAAAGTGTGTAAATTTTTACAAGGAAATAAAGCCTGAAATGCACTCATATTTTTAATTTCTACTTATTTTTCATATTCATGTGTGTGTATGTGTGTGTGAGCAGCACGCACATATATGCACACACACATTTATATTTATATGGGTTTGGAGGGGTGGGTATGCATGTACTGTGTTATATGTTGCCATTTCATTATTGGATTAATATATGTAAATATTTTAAATATCTGACAATTTCATCAATGTTTATGGAAATCCTGACAGAAGAGTCTAGAAAGAAATTTAAATTATTAATGGGAAAGTTCCACTACAACCTCCAATTAAACGTCCACAGTTATGCAAATCTCACTGAACCATTCTATCTCAGTCTCTCTGCACTGCAGATTCATATCCCAATGTTTTCTTAATTTTAAATTTTAGAAAAGTCACTGAAAACCATGGTCTCCATCCTCTACTTGTGTTTTTCTTCTTGTGATCCACGCCTCAGTAAGTAACACCATCATCTATCCATTTACTCAAGGCACACTTGAGGCTTCATCTTCAATACTTTCTTTTCCTTGTGATCCTTACATTCAACCCAAATATCTAGCTCCACTTTTGCATTTTTGCTAGGATTCCCTATAAACATTTTCAATTATATGTCCACATCGCCTCCTCCTAAATCTTCACTTTGCATCCATTTAAGCTTTTCTCTAATCTCTTCTCTATTCTGCAATCACTGATACTAATACTGATACTGCTACAGATATACTAATAGTTTGTTATCTCTTTTAAAAAATGATATGTATTCAGAAGTATGCCATGCAGTGCAGAGTATACATGGACATGTTCAAAGTGGGTTTTTTTTTTCCTATTCTTATTTATTTATTATACATTCGACGACTCTATATTATTACGGCTTATAAAATGAATTTCTCCGTCATGAATACATTGTATATTAGTCCAGTTAAAGGTATTATCATATGTATTATCTTCAACAGGTAATTTTCTATTTTTGTGTCTCTTAAATGTTTTGCTTCTTTCTTTTTCCCCTTGATTCTTTCCTCTCACTTTCAAAACAAATCTTGTCTACTTGCCGTCTTCGTAAAAACTCTTCATTGGCTTTTTCTGATTCTTAGAATATGGATGAAAATCCACAATCAGGTTACAAGGCCGTGCATGATCTGGTTCTTATCTACCCTCTCACCCAATCCTATGCTATTTTCTTGCTCACTTGTTCTCAATGAGGAGCAATTTTGCCTTACCCCGGGAGGCATTTTGCAATTTCTGGAGCCTTTTTGCTTAAATTGCAACAATTTGGGGTGGGGGATTTCCTATTGGCATCTGGTAAGGATAGGTCAAGGATGCTGATAAATATCTTAGAATATGTAAGAACCGTTTTCCAAAAATGACAAAGAGCCAAAACAAACATATAGGTTCCAAATGTCAAAAGTGACAACATAGATAAACCTTGCTTTACGGGTTTTATCCATAATGCTTGTAATGGATTTGGTATTGCTTTATTATTTGGGTCCTCTTGCAAAGAATCTGTTATCCTAGCTGCCGGAAATATTTATTAAAATGATTCTGCTGTCAGTCTGTTCTGGAACTGACGGCCTCAGCTGAGGTGTGCCTCTTCACACTAGGTGGTACCCTTCCAGAACAGCCCATAACCAATGACCGATGGAAACAGGGTTTAAAGATCTGACCATCTTGGGACCAGCAGGTGGCATGGTGGTTAAGGTGCTGGACACTTCCACATTGCCACCTATGGTTGAGTCCCAGGCCTGATGGATTGCTTTCTTACTTTCTCTCTCTCTCTATGAATTGCTCTCTTGTCAAATTAAAATAAATGAATAAAGAAAAAAAATAGTTCTAAAATAAATAAATAAATAAATAAATAAATAAATAAATATATATATATATACACACACACACACACACACACACACACACACATATATATATAAAAATAAAAAGATCTGACCATCTTATGCAGACCCATCTTCTGGTGGGCCCAGTAAACTTGGGTTCTCTTTACATCCAGTTCTGCTTCTTTCCAATTCTCCTCCCCATATGTTAGTCCTAACTGTACTCCCTCATAAATATCCTGCCCTCAAATTAGCAGCTAAGATCCTGGATCGTAGAGAACTCAGTCTGGAAAGTTGATTTTTTTTTCTTTTTTCTTTTTCTTTATCTTTTTCTTTTTTTTTTTTTTTTTTTTTTTCTGAGAGATTTTTTGCTATAGGGCGCGTGCGCTTGCCAGAGACAGAGAGATAGAAAGCGCGAAATCACCCCCCAGGGGGGATGGCCATGCCACAATCTCTTCTCCTCCATTCTCCTCTTGGGATCTTGGGCACACACGCACATGCGCCCGGCGTGAGTTTAAGCCACAGGGTCCGGGACACGAACCGCGGTCGACTACGTGGGAGTCCAGCAACATAGCCATTACACTAACTGCTGGTCCCTGGAAAGCTGATTTTCTTACGCTACCTTGTGCCTCATTCCAGGTCTCAGGACAGATCTTTAGACATGATGATCTCTCTGTATAAAATGATCTTTCCTCATTTACCTGGTTAACATGTACTCATCCTTTACAGCACAATTTAAGCCACCAATTCCTCAGTGGCCTTTTGCCTTTTGACTAAATTAACATCCTTTGACCCCTGCCTTTTAAGCTTTTGTAATACCATGTAGGACGTTATTTTTAGCACTTCTTTCAAGCAATTTTATTTTCATTAAAAAGATATTTAGTTAATGGTTTTCACTTTTAGATTTTTTATTATGATTGCATCCTGGTCTCTTATCTAGTGTTCACCACATAGCAGGCACAAACTAAAGGCTTGTGGGAAGAAAGGAAAGAGGGAGGGGTCTGTGAATCACACAGAGACTTCTCAGAATTATTGGTTGGAGAAAACAGCCATTATGTGATTTCCATCTTTGTTAAAAGTTTAAATTCAAGGCTGGCAGGTCACATGGTAGTTGAGGTACTGGATTCCACATGGTCCACCATGGTTTGAGTCCCAGACTCAAGTGGCTACTTTCTCACTTTCCCTCTCTCTCTCTCTCTCACTCTCTCTGTTCAAATTAAAAAATAATAATGATGAGGACCAGCAGTTGGCATAATGGCTATGTCGCTAGACTCCCACATAGTTGGCCACGGTTCAAGTCCCGGAGCCAGTGGCTTATACTCATGCTGGGCATACGTGCGTGCGTGCCCAAGATCCCGAGAGGAGAATGGAGGAGAAGGGATTGCGGCGTGGCCATCCCTCCCAGGGGGTGATTTCTTGCTTTCTGTCTCTCTGTCTCTGTCTTTTTGGCGAGGGCATGCACGCTATAGCAAAAATAATAATATTAATAATAATAATAATAAATAAAATTAAATAAATCATTCTTAAAAAAAAGTTTAGATTGAATTTAGTATTTCCACTATTTACTAGACAAGTCATAATGAGAACTCCATGTTTCATATTTTTTATTTTTAATGCTTTAAAAAAAGATTTAAAAATTTTTTCCCTAAAAACTCTTTATTTTCTAGAAATATATATATACATTTTTAAAAAACACAAAAGATGTTATTTTCTCATTTCCCCATCTTCTTCCTCAACACCTCTAATACAAGGGATACTATTACACCTTTCTAAAACTTCACCCAGGTGTCCACCCAATGTCCACACATATATGAATACTTCTGTATTTGCAAGCTGCATATTCAGATAGCCATCTACAAATACCAGGTAGCCCTTAAACTCCATTTCCTATTTGAGTTTCACTGGCTTTCCTGTTAATCCATTGAGAAAAGGTTTGGGATTGAGGAATAAATTTACTGTGATAATGGGCAAACGGGGCTAACTGCTCACCACCAACTCTGTTGCTGACGGTCCTACATTAAAAAAAAAAATTTAAAATGCATTTATTTCATTATTTATTTTTGCTAGAGGCTGAATACACTCACCAGGGAAGAACAGAGAGAGATGGAGAGAGGGGGAAAGTGAGAAAGCACTGGGTCTGTGACTCGAACTACACAGTTGGCCATGTCGGATCCTGATGCCTTAACTACCATGTCACCTGGCTGGCCTTATGCCCCATCATTTAAGGAAAGCGCAGTGGAAGGATTTTAAATTTTGGAGTTGGATTGCTCTCATTTTAAATTTTGAGATAGAAGCTTGAGCAAATTTTATAAATTTTGATGGTCATTTTTCTCATCTATAAAACAATAAGCTACCTCATAGCATTGTTGTCATCATTGACCTGTCAGCAAAGCACTTGACATATAATAAACAATAGATGCTTTAGTAACTATTATATGCTGACACCAAAGTAAGAGATAAGGAAATGGCCTATAAATCTCTGCAATGCTCAGCTCCTGCTACTGCAGGTGTGGCAGAACATGTATCGAGAGCACACAGCTACCTCGCTGCTAAGGAATGATCACTTCCTGCAGTATCATTCTTTTGTAATCTACATGTCATTGGCTATTTATCAAGTTAAACCTATATCATTTCATAAATGTATTCTTTCAAGAAAACTATTATATCCTCTGCCAGGATCTTCAATGGGATGTTGTTTGGACTGAATGTGTCCCTCCAAATTCAGACATTGAAGCCTAATCCCCAGTGAGCTAATATTTGGAGGTGGGGCTTTGGGAGGTAATTAGAGTATGAGGTTGGAGCCCTCATTAATGGGATTAGTGTTCTTATAAGAAGGAGAAACTGCCTTCTCCCTCAGTGTTTTCTGTCATAGGAGGACATGGAAGAAGATAGTCACCTGCAAACCAGGAAGGGGCCCACTTCAAACACTGTTTCTGCCAGCACCTTAACCTCAGACTTTCCTCCTCTAGAAGTGGAGAAATAAATGTGTACTGTTTAAGCCACCCAGTTTCTGGTAATTTGTTACAGCAGACCAAACCAGATAAGACAGGATAAAGGTCTTTTAAGAAAGGTCTTTTAAGAAAGGTTCTTTAAGAAAAGAAAAAAAAATGCTATAGAAATATCATTAGAAATTAAACATTAAATTATAAAAAAAATATAGTTTATGAGATTTTTGTTTAAAACCAAAATAGTAGGGGGGCCAACAGTTAGCGTAATGGCTATGTCGCTGGACTCCCACATAGTTGAATGCGGTTCGCGTCCCGGACCCGGTGGCTTAAAACACGCAGGGCACTATGTGTGCGTGCCCAAGATCCCAAGAGGAGAATGGAGGAGAAGGAATTGCGGTGTGGCTATCCCCCCTGGGGGATGATTTTTCACTTTCTGTCTCTCTGTCTCTGTCTGTCTGGCAAGCGCACACGCCCTATAGCAAAAGCCTCTTAAAAAAAAAAATAGTTAGAATCCTAAAATCTATGAAGGTACTTCTTCATGTTTGATTCCTTTGTTTTGTTTTGTTTTAATCATATAGTATTTTAAAAACCCTAAGGGGATAAGACAGTTATCCATACATACTAGAAAATTATATCTATGTTACATCTAACAATCATTATTAAATATTCACAATGTTCCAGACACTATTTTTAGTGCTTTCGATATGTTCTTAATGAACCCGCACAGTAAAGACCTATGACAGTATTAGTTTCAACATTTTGCTAGAGTATATTAATCAACTCGCCGAACATCACATGGCTATATGTGATAGAACCAAGTTCAACTCAGATTTTTTTAATCAAAAGCCCATTTTTTATCAGTTCTTCAAAGCCTCACCAATGTAATATAACTTGTGATAGAAGAGAGGGGGGAAAAGCCTCTCTATCACAGCAAAGATCTGATAGGAAATCAGATTAGATTTTTATGTCTCTCATTATAAAGATAAGCCAAACAAAACAAATCTGCAGTCACTCTTGTCTTCTAAACGAGATGAAATATGTTTTAATAATGTGAAGAAAATGTTATGTAAAGTTCCTTTCTATATAAAGTGACTTGATAGGAAGAGTTAAACAAGGGTCAAAAGGAGGAATATATTCTAATCAGAGTCTGCAAAGGCCCAAGAAAAGTTGGATGATACTCAGCATAACAAGGGAGGAGATTAAAGGAGGAGTTTGAAGAGAGACTTAGAAAATAGGAAGCAAAAAGACCCTTGGGCTGGATAAAATGACTAAAGTAATAAACAACAGTGCTTCAGGGCTTTGAAAATTTTACCCAAAAGAAATTTTTGAGAAACTTTCAGAACTAGAATAGAGCTGCAGGATTTATGAGAACAAGGATTTTCCACATGCAATTTTTAGTTGTTTGCATTATCCTAGGTTTTACATTGTCCTATTTGGTTTGCATTGCTATAAAATCTCTAGTCACCTGGGACCAGCAGTTAGCATAATGGCTATGTCGCTGGACTCCCATGTAGTCAACCACTGTTCAGGTCCCAGATCCGGTGGCTTAAACTCACACCGGGTGCGTGTGCGTGCGTGCGTGCCCAAGATCCCGAGAGGAGAATGGAGGAAAAGGGATTGAGGCAGGGGCATTCCCGCCAGGGGGTGATTTCTTACTTTCTGTTTCTCTGTCTCTCTGTCTTTCTAGCGAGCGCACGTGCCCTGTAGCAAAAGACTCTCAAAAAAAAAAGAAATAAAAAGATCTTTAGTCACCTGGCTATATACCTTGTGATAATGGGGGTGGGGGAGGAATCAAAGAGAAGAGACTGAATACCACAATGAGGATGACTCTGAACAGAGATAAAAAGACAGGGTGAGAGGTAAGACCTAAGTATAAACAAAAATTCAATAAACAGAAGTTGGAATGAGAAATTACCATGAAAACGTAAGAACTGGAGTTTTTATTAAAAAAAAAAAAAGAAAGAAAATGTGCAAACATGTATGCACACACACACACACACACACACACAAACATAAACAAATGTTAGTGAGGACACAGGGCATTGCACATCTCACAAAACACTGGTGTTGAAAAGAAAACTGTTGGAAGTTTAAAAATTTTATTGAAATGTCATTGTTCAAGAAGAATTTTATTTAAAACTTGACTTTGCTTTCATCCATTAAGTAATTCACAGAAAATTTTATACATTGTCTTTAATCAATCATAAGAATGTAGATAATATTATCTATATAGCGAAGACAGACAGAAAGCAACTCAGACAGGTTAAGCACTGGCTAAAGTTTATACATTACATAAGCAGATGGCCCGGCTGGAATTCTTTTATTTTTTAATTTCTCCCAGCAAAAATACATTGTATATTTGTCCAAAGTTATTCCCATATACAGAATTCTAACTCCAAATCCAATATTATTTCCTAGTGCTACATAAACACCTTTTCAAAGTAATGTTAGCTCCCCTCTTACCCTTTACTCTTCTGTAAATCTATAATATAATCATTTAAAGAAAAATTAAAGGGCAGCTATTAAAAGCACATTAAAATTTGTTACGCTAAATTATTTTAAAATATTTATGAAATATTTTATATGAAAACTCGACATAGTGATTGGGATACAGAAGATGCTTGATCTTATTTGTATCGCCATCACTGGATTATATTAATGTATACTGAACAGAGATTATTTTAGGGTATTTCTTTTGATTGTGAAATATTATAATAACTACAATTACTTTGTAAGAAACACTTTTAAGTATATAAAATATTTTATCCTCCTAAGAAGATTAAAGCATTTTATCGAAAATATCTTTATACCATTTGTTCTATGAACCCATTTTTCATTCCAAGTTCCATTTCAGTCTAGCTCCAGTATAGTATAACTTCTTTTTTGCTTTCTTTTTATTTTTCTTTAGTTTGCTAGAGGGCACTTTATCTAGCAGAAGAGAGACAAAGAGAGGGAAAGTGAAAAATGTATTCCTCTTGGGGAATGTTCACACTGCAATTCCTTCTCCATTACTCTGTCCTTTTGGGATTGGGGTGTGCATACACACGTGCCTGACAGGTTTAGCATAATAAAACTTAGCATAATAAAATTTAATGTGCTTTTGATAGCTATCCTTTACATTTTTCTTTAAATGATTATATTATAGATTCACAGAAGAGTAAAGGGTAAAAGGGGAGCTAACATTACTTTAAAAAGATGTCCATGTGGTACTAAGAAATAATACTGGATTTAGGGTTAGAATTCTGTATATGGTAATAACTTTGGACCAATACGCAATGTATTTCTGTACACATGCACACATGTCCGACAGGTTTTTTTTAAACTACTAGGTCTGACATTGAACCACACAGTTAGCCATGTGGGATCCAGATGCTTTAACCACTATGCAACCAACTGACCTGCATAATTCCTTATTAATAAGGAGGATTTTTCATTGCACTTCACACAAATTTTTTCTTAAAAAATACGTCACATGAGCCTGATCCAATGAAACATTTTTATTTTTAGAGAGAGATTTTTCCTAGAGGGCATGTATGCTCCCTAGAGAAACAGAGAGAGACAGAAAGCAAAAAATCACCCCCTAGTAGGGATAGCCACACCACAATCCTACATTCTCCTCTCAGGATCTTGGGCCTATATGCACATGTGCCCAGTGTGAGTTTCAAGCCTCGAGGTTTGGGACTCAAAGTGCAGTTGTCCATGTAGTAGTCCAGCAACATAACCATCATGCAATTTGTTGATCCCACTCATATACACATGTTTTAAGGAAGGATGGCTCCATGAAAAATAACATCACTTGTTATTGCTTTTTATGTGCTAGTGCAGAAATGTCACTGCCATGGATCACAGCAGTGACCTTAAAGCATTCAGCTTTCCTTTATGCTCTGTAGAGTACAGCAGTTTTATAGTTGCAAAGTTCATAATTATATTAAGTAATACAATATAGAGTAACTACCAGTCTTTTCTATCAAATCTCTATCATTAATAAGCATTCAATCCTGTACATTAGACATAAATACATTAAGCATTGCAGCTGTTTCAAGTGACAGCACAGCTTTACAAGCACACAGAGGAGCTAATTGAATTAAATAACCACATCTTCGTTATTTGGCAAATTACAGATGAATTAAAAGTAATTCTTACCAAAGATTTATTTTTCTCTATGAATATGGGCATTTCAAATCTTGATTTGTTTTTCTGTGCTAAAATATCCCGTCATTTTGCAATTCATTAAAAAGATGAAAAAAGCAAAATTGTTGCATTACATATTTTAAAAAGAGAGTTTTGTTAAGATCTAATTACATAATCACTTTTCTAGTTGTTTTATACTCTTCCTCATAGGAAGAAATGACACAGCTTTGCCCACAAATATAATAAGGGAAAGACTTTGCCAAAAGTTTTTACTATGTTCTAAGCTGTCAGGTATGCCCTGGTTCAAAGTTAAATAGTGAGCAAGGTGCTTACTGCTGTACTTGTGACTTTCACGCACAAAGCCCCTAGCCGGAGTTCATAACCAGCAGGTGCACAGTGGCCTGACTACAAGAAAAGGCTTGGGTTTCATCTAGGAAGCAGTAAGGAAGGGTGCAGCCTCAGAAGCTACTCTTCTCTGCCCACTCATTGGTCTTCCTCATCCAAATTTCAGTTCCTTTCCCCATGCATCTCCAAGCCCCTTTGGAAATCGAAAGACAGCCTTAGGGTTTGACCGTCCTGTTGCTCACCTACTTGTTGACATATAAGAAATGTTCATTGACATTCCTTAAGTGAGTCAATGGATGGCTGAGTATTTATGTGAATGTTGAAGTCCTGATTTTGTGGGAGCTTATAAGACATACACTATCTCAGGGCCAGCAGGTGGTATAATGGCTGGGACATTGGACTCTCACATAACCGACTGTGATTTGACTGGATGTGTGTGTTTGTGTGTATGCACCCAAAATCCTGAGAGGAAAATGGAGGAGAAGAGATTGTGTTTTAACTACCCCCCTGCAGGGTAGTTTCTCACTTTCTCTCTCTCTCTGTCTCTCTCTGTGCCTCCAGAAACTGGATGTGCCCTATAGCAAAAAATCTGGGTTTAAAGGAAAAAAAAGAAAGAAAGAAAGCAAGAAACCTCTTATTCTTATGTAATTATAATCTGGTGAAGTTGCCTGAAGTTCTCCTAAGCTAAAAGCCAGAAGAGAAGAATGAAGGACAGGGAGGAGGGCTACCGTATAATAATGACCTTCCATTGTTTGAGCTAGGTAACTTATATATCCTCCTTATTCAGTTCTTACAATGAACTAGCAAGAGAAGTACTTATATTTTTTTCCAAATGAGAAATATGAGTTTTTCTTACGTGAAAACATTTATTAAAATCATAAAACTAATAAGAATTAGAAATAACATTAGAACACATGTATTCTTAGCTGTTTTCATTGAGCAGCTCTCCCTTTTATGTTTGTATTTGGGTATACTCTAATTTATGCTAATTTCTTTCCCTTTGGGAAAATACATTCCAAGCTTCAAATTACTGAATCATAAACAATAATTGAAAAATTGTACTTCCTTATAATGGGAACTTTTGCATTAATGACATTGTAAAAAAGAAAGGACAATCTGTAAATATTTATAATCTAAAGCTCATAAAATTGACAACACCTATAAAACAATTATTCCAACAATTGGCTGTTAGGTATTACTGGATCCAGTAGATACAGTGAGTTCTTACTATTCCGAGCATCATTTTATATTCTGGGAATACAAAGGATATAATAAAAGAGAGAGAGAGAGAAGTCAAATGTGTATGTAATAATGAGACAGATGCCAAGTAATAACTGATCCATATAAAATCATGTAGTAGTTGAGAGGTGAGGGCTATTCATCCTTTTAAACCAGGAGGTTCAAGAAAAGAGGACATTAGCAATGTTAGGGAAGGCTGTACTTAGAAGTAATATTTGAGCTGGATCTTGAATGATAAATATTCCATAGGCAAAATATAGGAGGAAGATAATTAAACAGAGAGTTTTACCACACATCAAAGGAAGTAGGGAAAACCTGGGGCAAAGACCCAAGAAAACTCACAGCAGGTTGAAGCATGGCAGGTGGCTTGCTGCAGCTATTATGCATGGAGTCTCGCCTGAGGTCGCTGCAATTCATTCTCCAGATCTCTGCTTTAGCAACATAAACTCCGGAAACTTTCTGAGCCCCAAGACTAGGTCAGGTCCCTCAGGTATATCTTCTCCTACCCCTGAGCTTCTTCCTCTCATAGTACTGCTCTCTCTTTGGGAATGATCATTTGCATAATTTGATTATCTGCCCCCTCCCTAGTGATAAGAAAACATGAGAAGGGGGAATCTGTCTGATTTTGTTCTTTGTTACATCCTCAGCACCTAGCACAGTATCTGACACATTAGCAGGTACTATAAAATAAAAATTTAAAAATCAAACAAAGAAATGCTGAAAGAAATTCCAAAATTGAGAATAGTAGGTTAGATCCCAGAATGCCAAGAGATTAATGGACATTGTCCTGTGGACAGTGGGAACTGATGCATTTTCTTTCTTTTCAGCAGGAGGAGAACATGATTGGAGCTGTTTTTGAAAGTTAGCTTTATCTACAAAGTGGAGGGCTGGTTGCTGAGAATTGAGCCTGAATGTGAGAAAAACAGTCAAATTAATGTTTGAGTATTTTCGCTAAGATATAATAAAGTCTCAACTCAGAACAGTGCTAAGAATTGGAGAAAAGGAGGACATGAGTGACATAGATTCAAATCCCCAAAATTTGGCAACTGATTTGAAAGTGATAAAGTGAGAAATCAATGATGATTATCATTAGTGTCCTAGGCTATTTCAATGAATACAAAACTACTTGAAATTTAAAGAAAGCTGCTCTTTTAGTAGGGACATTTTGATGATAAATGTGTGCCTAGATTTGAATGCAGCTTACATAATTGAAATCAGCATACATAAAGCATTAAAACAATTCAAAATCAAATCCAAAAATAATTTTCATCAATTGAGTGGGAATATTTCATTTTCAAGTTGTATGAGAATAATTTTTACCAGGTGAAAACAAAAAGAAAAAAAAAACTGACAGAACAAAGAATATGCAATAAAACATAAAGCTCCTTCCCATCCTGTCTCTTAGCTCCTTACATGCTCTACTGAGAAGCAGCCTCTAATATTAGTTTCTGCTAACTCTTGAGTAGAAACATTGCTAATTATTAAAAGAGAGAGAGAGAGAGAGAGAGAGAGAGAGAGAGAAATCAAAGTAACTTTCTGCCCAAGACAATAATGTGAAGTAAACTGCTGGAATTGTCAATGAATATATGTACTAGTCAATAAATTTAAACTATAACTATATCATAGATTTCTGCTTTACTTCTCTTCTGAATTAAAAGAAATAAAGAAGAAAAAGAGAGAGAGAGGGAGAAGAAAGGAGGAGAGGAGGGATAGAGAGGAAAGATGACTAGATGACATTTTAAGTCTAAGGTTCACTTTTCAATTTCCCTCAATATCATATTGAATCACATAAAAGGAATTCACTGGAAGTTAAGGAACACATCTAGACAGGAAAGCCAATGATTAGAATAGTGAGTAGTAGGTACAATGGCAAAGGAAGGTATGAGGTTCTATGAGAGGACACAGAGAGCTAGCTGTTCCTACGTATTGCACATTTTCCAGAAACAGAAAACTCCATTGTCAACCAACATATCATTTCCTTAATAGCAAAGGGTTCTACTCTGCAAATTTATCATCCTGCCGTTTTGCTGAGATACTTAGATCATTGTATTTGACCATGTTCAAATTTATGTTCCTCATATCCATCTTGGTTGAGTATTCATTTTCCTAGCTAAGAGATTCAGAACCCTAGGATAGCCATTCTACAGGGTTCAACAATAAAATTTTCATTTACTTTGCTGATCAAGCAATCTGGATCCTAAATGATGTTATAACTGACATAGTTATACCTACACATTAAAGAATAGACTAAAATATAGGGATGGTTCAAACATTCATAGTTCACCTCTACAGTACTCATTGTGGCTTTACTTTCATTCACCTCTTTCAGTTTTATTTCACCTTGCAACAAGGTAATGCAGAGAAGCAAATAGCAGAAGAGTTCAATAACAAAAAAAAAGACAACTATAAATGAGGAAAGCAATGCTTCAAAAGACTTTTTTTTTTTTCAAACAGTAGTAGAGTAAGGACTTAAAAGAAAAAGAAAAATCATCTTCCATATCTAAGCCAGTGCTAAGTAGTAGCTGATAATGGTTCACTTAAAACTAATTAGAGACCCACTGATTGTAGACAGAGTCCTTTTAGCAAAATTGACATGCAATATAGCTTGATGTTGATCATATTATATTTGAAAATAGAAAATACTTCAGAAACATCCAAGTATGGCAATTTCAGTGTGTGAATTAGATCCTCCTCAGTCATAGATGACATTAACTCCAGTGGAGTTACTTTATCCTCCTCCACTTTGGAAATAACTAAAATATTTCTTAATGATGTATCATAGGGGTGGAAATTTCTATGTCTCGAGTTGCACATAGAACTTTTAGAGCTTGCAGTTTGGTGAAACTGCCTTTTGTTGTGCAGTTAAGGAAATCACAGTACAGAAAAAATAAAGGATCACCAAGTTAGAAAGTGGCAGAAGCAGAACTCAAATCTAGCATTGCTGCCTGTGGCTACCCTCCTGCCTCTGTCAAATTAGACACTAGCAGAAGTGGATGAAACACTCAGAACGGTGACAAAGGACTGACAATAGGTAAATTTACAGATGTGGAGTAGAAGAGAGGAAAACCAACATAGGAGGTGAGACCACCAAGGCTGTGGAGTAAGTCTGTCTTCTTTCTTTTATAAGTTTACTAATGTATTTGTTTTATCTACGAAAGAGAGAGAGAGAGAGAGAAAGAAAGAGAGACAAGCACCCCCAGTGGGGTCTTGACACCACAATCTATGCATGCTTCGGTTAGCCCTGGATCATGATATTGATGAACCAGAAATACTCAGAGGTCTCTGGATGTGAACCTGGAAACTTGCTATACAATTCTCACCATATAGTCTCACAGAACACCACATTTTACCAATATATTGCCATCCAGCTGTAGTCTCTGTTTATCTCTTCCCTGAAGAAATCAGAAGGCTAAAAGTGCAAAAACAAAATAAAACCCTGTAATTATAGCAGAAGACCTGTAAGAACTATGTTCTGGGAAAGGACCATGGTATTTGATAAACGGTAGTTCTATAGGAAAAAGGCAAGAAAATATAATAGAACCCAGACTGCACTTTCCTCCTGCCTTCCAAACTTCTGCTAGTGCTGCCCTTTAGCCTTGCCCAATCAGAAGCTAGAGGAGCCCCCAAAGAACCTGTCCTAGAGTTACAGCAGGGGAGAAGGCCATTGTGAAAGGACAAATTGAAAATACCCAACACTGTATGTCTTTGCTGAACCAGCTTTTTGCTTTGCAATTTTGTCTTCATTACCATACCCTACTTTCTTTCATTGGGACAAAAATCATCAAGGTTAATGAGAGATGATAGCCCATGTAAAAATAGCATTGTTCTTTGATGGACTTTATCTAAACTTTACTCAAATGTAATAGAATTCTGTAGATGAGGCACAATAGGCAACGAATCTACTTTGTAATATTTAAAAATAATTAATCTCAAAAGTAATCATCTCAGTACTATGACTCATTAGCTGGAAGAAAACAGTAATAATATGTTTTGTGCAGAGAACAATTTTAATTAACAACAGGATGCATTTATTCAAAAATTATAATAAGACATTATTTTCAGAACATGAACTTTAATGGTAGGTGTTAGCATCTTGGTGAGTTATAGAGAATGAACTTCTGGATACTAAACATGATTGTTTCAAGGCCTCAAATATATCAGCCTTGTGCAGTAAGCTATTATCTACACTGACAATTGTTTATAGCTATAAATCAGGCATGCCTGATGTGATACCCAAAGTACCTCAGTGAGATATAAGCACTTTCAGATGTGAATGGCATAAAAGACATTTCAGTAATAAAACAGAATTCAAAGAGTTGATTCAATACAGAGGAATTACTAATAAAATAATATAGGCAAAAATCTTTGAAAAACGTGGGGGTTGTTTATTGGTTTTGAGGCAGTTCTATGAGGGATGACTGAGGTTAAGGAAGTGACAGCATCTGAGCCACTCACTTTCTTTGGTTCAGCACACATCCATGCAGGTGTTAAGAGCGTCTACTCTTGGGACCAGCAGTTGTTGTAATGGCTATGTCGCTGGACTCCCATATAGTCAACCATGGTTCGAGTCCTGGACCCAGGGGCTTAAACTCATGCAGGGTGCATGTGCGTGCATGCCCAAGATCTCAAGAAGAGAACGGAGGAGAAGGGATTGCGGCATGGCCATCCCCCTGCGGGAGGTGATTTCTCACTTTCTATCTCTCTGTCTCTCTCTGTCTTTCTGGTGAGTGCACACATCCTATACCAAAACTCTCCAAAAAAAAGTGTCTACTCTCTTACCTTTCCAGAATGGGTACTAGGAAGTCGTTCTACTATGGACACAGAAGACAATACAAAAGCAGTTTGACTTGTGATGTACCCTTTTAAGGATACTGATTTAGAATGGTTTGCTCTGTGTAGGTTTAGTGTACCTTCCCATTACCACTGAGACCAAGATACTAGAAAAAATCTTAAACAAAAGGTAGTAGATGCTATTTTTTCTTATTATTATTATTATTTAAGTTGATATTTTATTTCTTCCATTAAAGAGAGAGACAGAAAGATGGAGGAAGAAAAGACAGGCACTCCCAAACAGGATCTTTACGCCATGACCCGCTTTGAGCCTCAGCCAGCCCAGATCATAGACATGCACAGCCAGACTAGCATGCACAGGGAGGCCTTTGTACATGAACCAGGGACCTTTCTATTTGGGTCCAGCTCACAGATCATTGTGTTACCATTATATCACTGCTGTAGGCCCATATTTATTCTTATAAGTTTAACAAAATTTCTATTTTAAAAGGCCAAACACATCAGAATAGGCTATATAACTTGACTTTTTAAGAGGACTTAAATTATAGACAAGATTTTGTATTCTTTTATGGAAATATTTTCTAAACCACATGAGCTGGTAAGACAGAGCCTTTATCTTACAAAAGAAGAAAGAACCAAATGTTCACTAGTTGAACAAAATGCCTTAAGCAAAGTGTCTGTGAGCATACATTTTTAATTTCCTCAGATAAAAACAGTTTTGAGTAAGGGTCTCTCACAAAGTGTCCTGATGTGCTCCTAATAAACCACGAAATAAAATGTTTCCGAATGCTGATATTCCCTCAGCTTATATTCCCCAACTGATCTGGTTCAGCTCTAAATGAAACATATATTTTAAGCAAGATAATAATCAAGGAGACTGAGAATAAAAAATTCAGAGCATGTACTAAGACCTGACTACTGTATATTTTTTTTTAAAATTATTTCCAGAGGGGGAAACGTTTTTTCCAGATTTTAAGTTTTATCAAAGCACTTGCCCTGGTACTTTCTGATGTGCTAGTTTCAATGCAGTTACATGTGTACAGGAGTCTTACCACACCTGCTAAACCAGAAGTGAACCTGAATCAGTTAACTCATTCCTTTTAGGGATAAAAATAGCACTACAGCTATCTGTCCTGCATTTCAAACTAAATGCTTGCTTTCATCTCATAAATCATCTCATTTTGTCTACATAACACCTCCCTGAGGAAAACAAGACAGCAATTATTGCCCCATTTCATGGATGGGAAATGGGATTAGGAGACTTACACTAGTCACGTGGCTCAAAGTCCCATGGCTGAGCAGTTTCAGATCTCTGACTCATAATTAGGCCCAGTTTAGGAAAACATATTTATTGAATGCTTTAAAATGACAGTCCTAAATCTTTGGGGTACAAAGTAGTGGACAAATGGTAGACCAAGAGACAAAAAGAAAGCTAACGGTTTCACATTATTCATTACCTAGGATGTCCCACTATAATTACTACAGATTTATCTGCTCTAATACCATTAACAACTATAAGAGATAGTATTAGGTTATCAGATGAGCCCTGATCTATTTTTTCTGTTTTTCTATGCAAAATGTGTCATGACTTTCTCAACAACCCAAGAGTATACCATTATCATATTATAAAGAAACTGAGGCACAGAGTAATTGATTCATTTATATGATATCATACAGGTAATTCTGATTTTAGAGTGCATGTTCACCACTATCAGCTTATGTCTAAAGATTCCAAATTCATTATACCACAGTTTCCAATTATGTTCATATTTTGATTAAAAAGTGGATATGAGTCTAAGCAAACATACATATGAGTGAAAACACACACACACATACAGAAGCATGCACATATGGAAATAAACTATATATGTATATTTATATCAGTCTAAACACACATGCATACATATAAAACATACATATGTTTTATGCTAGGGACTTGAGTATAATTGATTGAGAGTTTCATTGTGTGTAACTAGAATTCCATTTAGGCCAGGACTCCAAAGATCAAACAAAAAATAAAATGAAATAAAATAAAACCTAGATGTGTGAGTTCTTCTAAGCCTACACTTTAACTGGGGAGGTGGAGGGGAGGGGAATTTCCCAAATTAGAGACACACCGCTCCACATTTAACTTTAAAACCTTTCTCCAAGTATCTTTCTATTTCAAAGAGTCCATTAGTCTTTACAAGGAGAAAAGAGAAAACAGACTTGAGGAAGATGTTCCCTTCTGTATGCTGTGTGGCTCAGGAGACGTGCTTCTGTGCAATACTTTACCATCATCTGCCAAAGATGTGTGTGCAAATATCAGTCTTGCAAACAGATAATATTTGCACTACATTCGGGCTAACCTACCATCTGGTTATCAGTTGTTTGGAGTCCAAATTTTACAGTTTCCCATGTGCTCCTTCTAAAAACAAATGGAATGATGCTGCTCTGATAACTATCTGTGCACTGGACTAACACTACATCCTCCAGTAAAAGGGAATGGTGTATCTGAAGGAAATGTCTGTTATTCTGCATTGGGTAAAAAAAAAAAAAAAAAAAAAAAAAAAAAAAAAAAAAAAAAAAAAGGAAGTATAATCTCTGGATAAGGTTCACATGATATATAAACCTCTTAGTTCAAAATGTGATGTATTTTTCACAAAATCTGGAGAATCCACTAATGTTCTGGGCAATTGTATTTTAGCATTAGGTCTAACAGAGTCCACGAACTAAAAATGCAATCACAGTAAAAATTCTAATGATATGCATTATTTTTGAACAAACAAGTGCCAAAAGCACAATCCTAACATAATATGAATGATGTGATTTACTGCAAGGATTGTTCGCAGCCCACAGCTTCAGGTAAAGCATCTGTGTCCTACCATTAATGGGAAAAGAGACAGCATTTCTATTCAAACTAATAGTTGTACAATGCCAGGATTATAGGAAAAGTTCTATGGACTCCATACAAAGCCACAAAATTTTACTGAAGTGCAAAAGAATCATTATATAACAAATATATGGAAGAAATTCTTCTTTATTGAAATTTATTTATTTATTTACTTATTTAAATTTGACCAGAGAGAGACAGAGTTGCGGGGTTGGGGGAGAAGGGGGAGTGAGAAAGCAAGCCGCCAGGTCTGGGAGTTTAACTGTGGTCAGACATATGGGAGTCTAGTGCCTTTAACCACCACGCCACCTGCTGGCCCAACAATCCAACAATGATTAACTCAGCTCCTCAAAAAGCAAATAATGACCATGCATAATAATAAAGGACAAACACAAACCCTAATACTAACTTCATTAATTTTATTTATTGGCTCTACTAACTTACTAGGATTATTACCACACTCATTTACACCTACTACCCAACTATCAATAAACCTAGGCATAGCAGTCCCACTATGAGCAGGAGCTATAATTACAGGATTCCACCCAAAACCCAAAGCATCCCTAGCCCATTTCCTATCACAGGGAACACCAATTCCCCTAATTCCTGTACTAATTATTATCGAAACCATCAGCTTATTCATTCAACCCATAGCCTTAGCCATTCGACTAACAGCACACATCACAACAGGCCACCTATTAATACACCTCTTTAGAGGCACTACTCTTGCATTTTCATCAATTAGCATCCCAACAACTATAATTACATTCATTATTTTAGTCCTACTAATAATTCTGGAATTCGCTGTTGCCCTCATCCAAACCTATGTATTCAGTCTCCTAGTCAGCCTTTACCTACAGGGCAACACCTAATGACCCACAAAGCACATACTTATCACATAGTTAATCTGAGCCCATGACTACCAACTAGTGTACTATCAGCCCTATTAATAACATTGGGCCTAGTCATATGATTCCACTTTAACTCTAATATTGTACTCATTCTAGGACTAATCACCAACCTTACCATATATCAATGATGACAAGACATTGTATGTGAAGGTACATTCCAAGGTCATCACACCTCAATCAAACAAAAAGGCATAGTTTACAGAATTGACTATTCATTTTGACCTGCCTAGGATCCACATCTTTAGCAAGATGAATATTAAGATAAATTAAAAAACATTCTTTATATTTTACTATCCCATGCTCTCGATTTTTTAAAAAAGGAAAATAGTCATTTAGCATTTATAAATACCACATAAGTATAATGGATTGGGCATTAATTATTGTATATAACCAAAACAGTGGCTTAGCAGTGGACAGCATCATGAATTTCTAATTCAGGTTACACTGTTTTAAAATGGGTGCTGAATCACCACCAGCAATATTTTTAGGATAACATAAAGTAACATATAGTTATCTTTATCCTTTGAAGAACTATAATAACAATATACTTAATATTGATAGTAGAAATATTTAACATATTAAAATATAAAATAAGTGTATGATGTTCCAGGAATTTTTAAGTTTGAGATTACAAAGACCATCTAACATTCGTCTCAAATATCAACAGTTCCCCTAAAAAGCTATCGTTATCTACTTACAAGACTGTGCAAAGGTTGACACAGATGAAACTGTGTCCCTAACATGATGCCCAGTTGTTTCCCCAAACTGAAAATTATCGCTGCAATTTATTGAGTACTCGCTAGGTGTCTGGACCACTTCAATTAATCTTGACAATGCTGGTCAAGGGACTACTTTCAGCCCCCCTTCTGAAAATCAAGTTTAAGAGTAACATAGCTTGGCCCACATCCTACCTCTGGTAAGAGGCAAAAGTGATCATTCACACCAGCTCTCTGAATCCTACAGCACATGCTCTCCCCAGTTACTTCATTCTGCCACCATTTCATGAATTTTTTTAAAGACTTTAAAAATTATTTTCATTTATTTCTTCCGTAAGCCAGAGAGTCAGGCAGAGACTCAGCACCTCCAACATGGTCTTGATGTCATGATCCACCTCCAGCTTCAACCAGCCCTGGATCATGGGCACATGCATAATTGGCATATCCAGGAAGGTCCCTAAATATTAACCCAGAATATTTCCATATGGTTCAGCCTCACAGACCATTCCATTTACCACTGTACCATTATCTGGCCCATCCCTGAGTCTTCACAATAACACTGAGTGCAACCGTTAGGAATTACTTCTGTTTTCAATGAGGAAATACAGACTCCGAGAGAATACTACTTGCTAACGTCATATAACTAGCACATGTCTAGACTCCACTTCCAGTGTACTGTGCAGACAAGGACAATGAAAGGTAATGAAAAATAGATGACTTTCAAATCAATAACTATGTATCTTAAAACCTGTTCTCATGGCTATATAATCAAATGCCCTGGGACCTTGAACTAGGCTTAATACGTCCTGAAAAATATCATTGAGAAAATGACTATGTATATCCGGTGGCTGAGTGAAGTTCAACTGGCCATTTCACCTATTAAAAGGTGTGAGGTTGGGAACCAGCAGTTAGCGTAATGGCTATGTCGCTGGACTCCCACGTAGTCGACCGCGGTTCGCGTCTCGGGCCCGGTGGCTTAAAACTCACGCCGGGCACGTGTGCGTGCATGCCCAAGATCCCGAGAGGAGAATGGAGGAGAAGGGATTGCGGCGTGACCATCCCGCCTGGGGGGTGATTTCTCGCTTTCTGTCTCTCTGTCTCTCTCTGTCTGTCTGGCGAACGCACGCGCCCTATAGCAAAAACCTCTCAAAAAAAAAAAAAAAAAAAAAAAAAATAGGTGTGAGGTTGCAGTAGACAGGCTAGCAAAGGAATTCTTAGTAAAAGTATACAGGTGCAAGGGGAAACCCAGCACAATGCAGTATGTGTGTTGACAAGAGAAATCGCTTCCACTTTACTTACAAATGGCAGCATCAATAAAAGTCCCTTGTATACAATCCAGTGCGACAGTTCTCAACCTCTAGTGTTGATAACTCACTTGGGAGCTTGTTAATACTATAAGGTGGTCTTCAGAAAGTTCACAGAAAATATGTATTGTCAAAAAAAATGCATGGATTTCAATTAATTTTTGCACTAAAACAAAATCACACTTTAATTCCATTTGCTATGAATTTGTTGAAATCTTCTCCTATGGTTTTAGTGCTACCCCCACCTTGTGGTGCCTAAAAGTCTGAATTTTACAAGTGTTCCAGCTGATTTTGATGTAAATAGTCTGCGGGCTTCATTTTGAGGACCCTGATGTAGTGGAGAAGGGAGTCAACTCGTTGGGGCAGCTATTAACATCAAGCTTAAGCCTGGTCAGAAGAATCCAGGATAAAAGCAAAGGTCTCAGAAGTTAGGAAACTGGATCTCTCAGTATTCCCAGTTATACTACATACATATACTTTATAGGATGTCAGTTACTAGAGTTTAAAACAAACATACAACAAAAAATGAGACAGAAAGAAGGAAAAATGTAAAATAAAACAAATTTTGCGAAGAATTATTTCACTGTCTTCACTTAAAAGCATGTATTTTCTCTCTATCATCAGATACCTAATACAATGAGTTCTGATTTAAGATCCAAAATAAGTTTTCCCATAAAGCATTATGGAAAGTTCAGTGGTATCATATTAAGAATATATTCCATAAGAGTATACATGGATCACAAATGCAAACATGCATGTGAATTTTAATATGATAATCTTAAGTTTCTGGAAGACACAGTGAAAAATTCAACACGATCATAATTCTAAAGAATGATCTTTATTTCTGTATAGCATTTTGCATGGGAGTGACTGTTTTATCATTGTTATAGTTTGTTTTATCTATAACAGGGTTTTCTATAATCTTTCAAGTCAGAAAGTAAATATTACAAGTTTCTGCATGGTTTCTACTTCAACCAAGACAGTCATTCTTTTACTGTAGGTCTGCTGGTGACAAATTGTCTAGCTTTACCTCATCTGAGTGTGTCTTGATTTCCCCTTTATTTCTGAAGGACATTTTCAGGAGATACAGGATTCTGAAATGACAATTCTTTACTTTTAGCACTTCTAAAAATATTGTCCCTTTTGGTTGCTTCTGTGTTTTTTGATGAGAGATCCAGTGTCATTTGCTTTTCCTCTATAGGTAATGTGATAGTCCTCTGTTCCTGCTTTTATTTTTTTTTTCCTCTTATTTTTTCAGGAGTTTGTGTGTCTTGGTATGGATTTCTTTGAGCTTATCGTGTTTTAGGTTTGCTTAGTTTCTGTAGCTGTAGATTTGTGGATTTGACAAACATTCAGGAAGTTTTCAGCTAGTACAAGGTGTCTTCACAAAGTTCATGGAGAATGCATATTATGAAAAATTTCAAAAATTTTGTGTATTGTTTCTATTTCCCCACAAATATTTTGAAGTTCTCCTAGAACTCCAGAGTAAAAACACTAGATCTTTCATAATGGTTCAACATATTCCTGAGGCTGTGTTTTATTTTGTTTTGGTGTCTTATCTCCCTGTTGTTTATGCTATGTAATTTCAATTTATCTTTCAGTTGACTGTTTCCCTCCTCTGCCTACTCCAGTCAGGGGTTGAGCCCATCCATGCATGGAGTTTATCTTTAGTCATTGTACTGTTTTTCATTTCTAATATTGCTATTTGGTTCTTCTTTGTATCTTCAATTTCTTACAGACACATTCTGTCCATTTCATTTGTTCATGGATGTTAATGATTGTTCATTCATTTTTATAATAGCTAGCTTGACGTCTTTGTTAGATAATTCTAATATCTCTGTCGTCTGTGTCATTTTTCATTCTGTTTGAGATATTCCTGGTTCTTGATATGACAAGTGGTTTTTAAATAAACCTTAGGCATTACAATTATTACATTTAAAGTCTTTGGATCATATTTAAAATGTCTACTTTAGCTGGCTTCCTGTGACACCTCTCAGGCAAGGAAGAAGACATGTGCCTCTTTACTGCCAGGTTTGAGTATAGTTTTCCCCCTCAGCCTCTGCTGATGTTCAAGGAGCCTCTTCGTCACCACTGAATATGAGTGGGAATTCTCCAACACATGTGCACTGATACCTTCACTACTGGGAGTACCAACAGTGTCTTACTGCTCTCTACAGGGTTCCACTGATACTGGGTAGGAGTGGGGCGGGAGGTGCCTCATTAAAATCAGATGAGTGGTAATTAAAGTCCTGATTTTCTATGATTGATACTTCCCTGAATGTAACTGAGAAAGAGTAGGGTTATATCATACAAGTGGGTAGAATGGAATGATGGTTTTCCACATGGACGCCACAGACATGGCAGTGACAGAAGGGGGGATCAAACTCTATCTTTTCTGATACAATCTGGCATGGGTGTTAAGATGCCTTGTTACAGCCTCGTATTGGTGAAAGTCTAGACTCCCAATATGGCCATTGCTGGCATGGATGAGGTAGAGCCACAATAGGTCCTTCTTTTTTTTCTTCCTTTTTTTAACTAAAGAAGAGTGATTATTATCTAAAAGTTTTCTACCTGGCCAGACTATCCCATTTCTGGCCCAGGGTTTTGGTAACTATTCCTTTTTTTTAATTTTAAGTCTGTGATCACTGGTGTTTTTGGAATGCTGACTTCATCAGTTCCAAGTTTGGGATGTGTGTGGTAAAAGGAAAACCCAGAGATCTTATCACCATATCATTCCTTGAGACTCAAGGTTCATACCCAATCTGACTCCTTCTCTCCACCTTTCAGAGTTTTCTTAGGTTGGTTTTATACACAATATGCAAATTCACTATTTCAGTTTTTATTCTTTTATTCAAATATATTTGTTAAGAGCCATGTGAAGAATCCTAATTAAATAAAAGGGACAGAAATTGAATAAGATGTGTTTTCTTGATGAATGAAATCAATATTCTAATAAACTCTTCCAATAAACCTTTTCTATTTCCTTATCTTGGACAGTCTTTGCCTCTGCTCTTCTATCCATGGAAGTTGTAATACTACATTTTTTATCAGTTTATTGTTAATCTTCTCTAATAAACTATGGACTTCTTAAAGTCAGTGATTTTGACTTGTGGTATCATCCTCATTCCTTATACAGGATGGTTTGCTTGAGTGGAAAAAAATAAACATGCTCTTCTTTAAGCTAAATCCATAGGTCAGATTATTCCTGTTAATACAATTTTTTTTTGAGAGGTTTTTGCTATAGGGCATGTGCACTTGCAAGAAAGACAGAGAGAAACAGAGAGACAGAAAGTGAGAAATCACCCCCCCAGGGGGGATGGCCAAACCGCAATTCCTTCTCCTCCATTCTCCTCTCGGGATCTTGGGCATGCACGCACACGCGCCAGGCATGAGTTTAAGCCACCGAGTCTGGGACTCGAACCGCGGTCGACTACGTGGGAGTCCAGTGACATAGCCATTACACTAACTGCTGGTCCCCCTATTAATATAATTTTTAAAACACGTGCAATTTAGCATGCTTCTATGTTATATTATTTGGGGACAGACTGAGATTTGGACTTGAAAATTAACTAGCTAGCATATTAACCTTATTTCAGTTATCTGAGTCTCTTATTACTCCATTCAAAATCCAAAAATCATAGAAATGTGAGGAGGTCCTTGACACCTTTGGATAAGAATGAAAGAAGGGAGTTCTTATCAAATTTAAAATACTGGGTAATACAAGGCATAAAGTGGAAGTTAAGGTTCTAGGGACAAACAAGGTGAAAATGTGTTAAAATTGTACATATTTAAAGAATTCAGGGTAGGGGTGTGGGTGATAGAGATGAAAAAGACCTTTGTCTGAAGCCAGCTGTATAAGTTCTTTTGGTCGTACACAGTAGAAAATTTAACTCAAATGGATTAATAACTAAATAATCTTGTTAATTCCTGCAACTGAAAAAAAGAACTAGTGTGCTTTTCAAGTGAGGACTGATATGGCAGTTCAATGATGTCACTTAAAATGTGTTTGCTTTCGTTTTCTGATTTCCACTGTGCTTTCTAGGTTTCGTTTTGTCTGAAGTTGGTTTCCTTTGTAGTTGTAAGAAGGCACCTCCGTAGGGCTTGGGTTTATAAGTGTCCTTGGTCATATTACAATCAGAGTGAGAGAGAAAGTGAGAGAAGGAAAGAGAGGGAAGCAGGGAGAAGAGAGGGGATGGAGGGGATGGGAAGATGAAGCTGAGAAGGAAGGCAAAGGAAGTTCCTTCTCTGACTAATGAAATTCTTCTATTTCACTCTGAAATATACATTCCTGCATGGGAGAAAACCAATAACATCTTCTACATAAAGGCTTTCTCTTCACTATAAACTCCCATGATTTTTGCATTATATATCACTGTACTTCAACATCTGCCAGGACTTCCTCTCCCTTAGGTGAGGAAGCTGGCACATGTACATGACTGGGTTCAACAGGAGAGTGATGAAAACAGTGATTTCTTTTGCTATTTTCAAAAGTGGGATATGTACTTTTAATTAAGAAATAGTGGGACCAGCAGTTAGTGTAATGGCTATGTCACTGAACTCCCATGTAGTCAATCACCGTTCAAGTCCTGGACCTGGTGGCTTAAACTCATGCCACGAGCGTGTGCGTGCATGCCCAAGATCCTGTGAGGAAAATGGAGGAGAAGGGATTGCAGCATGGCCATCCCCCCTGGGGGGTGATTTCTTGCTTTCTGTCTGTCTTTCTGGCAAGTGCATGTGCCCTGTAGCAAAAACCTCTCCCAGAAAAAAAAAAAAAAAAAAAAAAAAAAAAGAATTAGTATACAAGGTGAGGTATATTAATATCACCAGAAATTACGGCAGCTTGCTTAATCTGTTCTAAAACAGATGGTTTAACATGCTTTGACTCATCATTTGCTTCCATTGTTTTTGTCCTTAGATGAGAATACTTAAGGAAAAATAGTGTTTGTTAATCATATTAAAGGAAGGACCATCCCACACATTTCAATAGAAATAAAACAAGTGGGCTTAGCGAGCTGTGATACATGACTTGCTTTTGTGATTCCCACAATAAATGTGGTCCTATGTTCTTTAATAGATAAATAAATAAACTACTACAAAACACATACTTTATTCCTAAGTGGTGCAGAGAAATATTGAAAGAAGTAATTTTTAAGAAAAAATATGTTTAATAGCAAAAATATGCTTAAATAATACTGAAGGAGGTTGTAAATGGCTAATACAAGAATTTTGTTTCAATCAGTTAAATTATAAATATATACTTAAAATGTGTTATGCTAGCTTAAACATTCATTTAATCAATGTATATCTGTACAGTATAAAAAATTATTTTTCCCAGCATGAATATAGTGCATTCTACCAAGTCATAGATATAACGATGTACATTATCAACAGATAACTTTTCATTTTTCTGTAAACTTTTACTAAAGACTTCCTTAAATTGTAGAATTTCAGATCTAGAGAATCTTAGAAATGCAGTTAAATATTAGCTCTTTACAAAGGAGGTTGTGGACAACCAGAGAATTTAAGGATCCTGTGACTCACTGAAGCCACATCATTATTTACCATAAAAGTATGACTAAAGCAACAATTTCCAGACCAGATGCCCTCTTTCTAGCTTTGACATATATGATTTTTATTTTGAAAGGTTTTTGCTATAGGGCATGTGCGCTCGCCAGAGAGAAACAGAGAGACAGAAAGTGAAAAAATTACCCCCCTAGAGGAAGGGCCACATCACAATCCCTTCTACTCCATTCCCTTCTCAGGATCTTGGGCGTGCACACACATGCACCCGGCGTGAGTTTAAGCCACCGGGTCTAGGACTCGAACCACAGGCGACTACATGGGAGTCCAGCAACATAGCCATTATGACATTTGCTGGTCCCCATATATGAGATATTAAATCATCCATATAACACTACTGGATATCAGCAAAAGACATTACATATTTTATTTGAGATAAAAATCAAATCTAGATTATTCTACCACTTAGTATATTCCTAAAACTTCATACATATATCTAGACACAAATCTTATGATTTGATTAACATATGAAACAAAAAACAATCAAGACCATCAGTTGGCATAATGGCTATATCACTGGACTCCCATATAGTCGACCACTGTTCGAGTCCCGGACCCAGTGGCTTAAACTTACACCGGTGCGCGTGCGTGCATGCCCAAGATCCCAAGAGGAGAATGGAGGAGAAGGAATTGCAGTGTGACCATCCCTCCTGAGGGGTGATTTCTTGCTTTCTCTCTCTCTGTCTTTCTGGTGAGTGCACATGCCCTATAGCAAAAGCCTCTCAAAAAAGAAAAAAAATAGAATGAGGAAGTTATACAGGAAAACAAGAAAAGCAGGTAAAATGAATCTTGTAGCCAGTCTTAAATTTGCCTCAGTAAGTCTAATTTTACTTATTAAAATTGTTATAGCATTTATTTTTAACATAGTCATATAAAATGTGAATATAATGTTAAAATTAGTTATAGTTTCCTGAAGAGGGAGAAAAAATTAGTGTGCATTATTTCTAAAAAGGGAGAAAAACAATCTCAAAAATTTGTAATTATAAAGGCCATAAAATATACCATTAATTGATGACACATTTAATTAACAGAGAAAGGGAGAGAAATGGCATATATATGTGCATATATAAAAAGAGATGGCATTGCTAATAAACTTGAAGCACTTAAATTGTTTGTAGAAGCTAGAAACACAGGAATTTAGTTCTCTATGCAGAGTACAATTTAATTTAGTTACTGAGTGGGGGTGGTTTTAAATGAGAATTATTTTCCTGTCTCCTCTTATTCAGAAGATCAGAACAACAGTTTTGTCCTGTTTTGCTGACAGTGGGTTCTGCAGTGTGACTGTTGCTGAAGTGGGAAAGAAGAGAACATCATCTGTATCATTTTAAGAACTTGAGTTGGCTCCTAGAAATGTTTATAATTGCTCTTGCAAAATAGCGCAGCCTCAGCAGGTTGGAAAATTACTGATCAGTCAACAAATGTTTATTGAACTCCAGCTATGTGTTCAGAGTAGTGCTGAGTGAGATATAAAACATACATGTTTTCCCCCCTTGGGGACTTAAAGTGAGATGAGAATCATTGGAGAACACTATCAATACTCATGGAAATAAGAGCAATTAAAAACTTTTCCTTATTAAACAGGGTCCATCAGTGAAATTACACGTATCAGAAGGAAAAGAAATTATTTTGAGTACAAGGAGTATGAAGGCAAAATGAGAGAAAAAACAAAACCCCAGAATTTTTAAAGATGGAAAATACTTTGCTTGATCACAGTGATGAGACATCTGTTTCTTAAGGCAGCTCACTCCACTGATGGGCTGCCCTGCCTCCAGAAACATTCCTCTATACATTGACCCAACACCCACTCCTCTAATTTTCAGCCATCTGCCCATCTTTGACTCTCAGCTTCTTCAGACCTCGCATGTGGCAGAATTTCAACACAGCAAGAATATCTCCACAAAATATTCTCTCTTTATCCTATCAACTATGTCACAAATCAACTATGACCAAGTTACCATCCTGATATTCATCACTTCATGCTTTATACTGTCTCAAAATCTTAAATGTAATATCCCAAAATGACATAATACTCTAAATAGGCATGGGCTAGTGAGAATATACCAAAAAATATATATATTTCTCTTGCTCTAGACACTATTTCTGTAACTGCAGAATAAGAATATGTTAGCTTTAATAGCACGTATCTCACCCTATCAGCTCATAATGAGCTTTAGGGAGTTTTATTTGACCTCTCCCATGAACTGCAGTCAAGCAAAATTTGTAGGGACTTATAAATATGAAAGATGCATTTAATTTGATTGTTGACTTTATTGTTATTGCTATTAAATATTCCTTGTTGATTTTTGACTCATTCTCCTAGCTTGGCAAGGTATGATGAGTCATAACTCAACCACCCATGGTATGGTAGCTTTTCCTCCTATATTTCTGTTAACCACGAGTTTAATAAATTAGATTTCTGGATTTCTAAAAGGCTCAGACAATAACAAATTTTTCAAAGAGTCACTATGAGAATACAAATGAGATCACTAAAGAAAAATGTTTATCACAGCACTTTAAAAATAGTAGATATTCAATAAATGTTATATATTTTCCTTTACTCAAAAAATATTTGAAAAGGACATAAATAAGTACAGAATCCCTTCAGGATAAAATTTATCTCCTTACTCAAACCCTTATTGTGAATCTGCTGCAATTTCCCCAACTGCACTAATATCCAGCCTCTACTTCTCTATTGTGGCCACAAAGATGTAATTAGAGACCTTGTCAAATACATGTTGATAAAATACTTCATTGACCTGAAGTGTGCAGGAGAGAAGTAATGTATATGGAGGATCAAAAGGTTGAAATTTAAAAACATAAATGTAGGTCAGGTGTCTGCAGGATTATAAACAAGACTCAAGACACAGGAATAAAGTCAGAAAATTCAAAAGATGAAGGGATATATCAATGTTGGTGTGGTGTGCAGAATACCCCGTAATTAATGCTGGTTTCTAAAATACTGAAAGGAAATTAGAACAATGCTGAAAGCAACAGCAGCCATTGGACACCATTATGTGAAGGCTGGAAGGAAAGAAGAGGGAAACACCAAAGTTTGCAGAGGGTAAAGACATTAGGCAAATACATTAGAAAAGACTGTCGGTCTAATTGATAATGGAGATAAGCTATGGTAATAATGGAGACAAAAAGTAATGAAGATCAAGATTAAAGTCATGGTAATGACAACAGAGTAAAAGTTATGACTTCTGATTTCACTAGAATAAAGAAGAAAGAAATTCAAAGAGAATTTTTAGCATCATGCAATTCACAAATCTGTAAAGGGGAAAAGAATATTTGAGAAGTATGACAGAATAAAACTAATTTAGTTCTGATAATTCTCAATGTACAGGACCTTCACCAAGAACAGCAGCACCAGAGAACATCCAAAAACACATGTTCAGAAGCCACCTTAGATCTACTGTATTTACCAGTAGAAGCATGCTGACAGATATAATGAGGAGGGAGCCTGATTTGATGCATTGAGGAATTCTGATTTCCCTTGTGCACATATTCCTACTATAGTTAATTTCAAGTCATTAGCGACATGGAATTGAAAATAGAAGTATGCAATCTGTTCTCCAGAGGTTGTTCTAGGCTTCTTGAGCACATCATGGCCTCAGGTGAATCTGTAGCGTGGGAATCATCTGGAGTAGTTACCTGTCAAAACATAGCTGGGCCAGCCAGGTGGCATGTTGGTTACAGTGGCTAGATCCCCCATAGCCAACTCTGTGGCTCCAGGCCTGGACCCAGAGGCTTAAAAAAACATGCTGAGTGTGTGCACTCGTGTGCCCAAAATCCTAAAACGAGGAGAAATGGAGGAGAAAGGACTGTAGTGTGACATTCCCCTCCCAGAGGGTGCTTTTCTCTTTCTCTCTGTCTCCAGGGAGTACACACACCCTATAACAAATTAACAAAACAAAACCAAAAATATAGCTGAATCACCAGAATTTCTGATTCAGTAAGTTTAGAGTTGGGCTTAATTATTTGCATTTCCAGTAAGTTTTCAGGTGATGCTTACACTTTGGTTCTGGAGACCACACTTTGAGAGAAGTTTTAAGTTCTATCTTACTTGTGGCCTCAAGCAGCAATTGATATTGGTTAAAAACATCTTTTCCGAAATTAATCCTGTAGTTTTCTACTATTCTGCAATCTCTTGGTGTCCTCCTTCCTTGTCTGACTTCTTTCTCACTTTCTGTTTTAAGTTTCTCCCTCCCTGTTGTCAGTTGAATGCTATAGCGACTGGCTCCATGATTCTAGGACTTCCTTCTTCCCTTTTCTAAGGGTTAAATATTTCCTCCAAGTTTTAGCATCCCATCCAATGGTTTTAAATATCACCTATATGTTGCTTGGTTCCAATTTTCCTGCCTAAATATCTTCCCTAAACTTCTCTCTGCTGTCTGACATTTTCATATAAGTATCACAAACCTAAATAAGACTTATTTCTCTCTTCTCCAAATGTCATCACCTCAATTTATTCCCAGTTCAGTAAATGATACCACTATACACTCTGATGCTCCAATTCTGAACTATTTATATGATCATGTTCTTTTCTCTCACCTACCATTATCCACTAAACCCTATCATCACTATTTCCAAAATATTTCCTCAATGTGAGATAGAACCTAAATTTATTCTGAAACCATAGGGCTAGCAGGTGGCATGGTGGTTAAGGGCACTGGATTTCCACATGGCTGACCATGGTTCAAATCCCAGATCTAGCAGCTTGCTTTCCCACTTTCCTTCTCTCCCTTCTCTCTCTCTCTCTCTCTCTCTCTCTCTCTCTCTCTCTCTCACACACACACACACACACACACACACACACACACACATCTATCCCTCTCCGGGCAAATTTAATTAATTCATGAAAGAAAGAAAGAAAGAAAGGAAGGAAGGAAGAGAGAGATAGAGAGAGAAAGAATCAAAGAAAGTTAAATAATTCATGAAAATATTTATTCTGAACCCACCTATAGCAATAGCTTAAAAATAAAGACATTAGGTTACACAGTTTATTTAACTGATTAAAAACTCCAATGTTCAAAAGAGTAAATCATTTTATGATAACAATATTTAATTCTTTTGAAATTAATATGCTCATGGGTCCTAAGTGAAGGGTTTTAATATAAAATTTTTTCAGAAAATAATGATGCCTACCTTGAAACAATCAAATTTTTTTAGGCCCAATGCTGAAAAAAAGATTCCTAAAATATCTTATTACCCATTTTATAGCAAGACAAAATAGAAAAAGTCTAAGTTCTTTTGAAAATTATACAAATATAAATAGGTAAAGCTCTGAGAGACAAAATAATTCTAAACCCAAGAAGAATGTTTGTATTCAAATCTTAAAACATTTATTTTTGGTTACTTCACACTGAGTAACTTGCTCAACATCTCAGAATTTTTTCTTCCATATAGCTATATGATGATTATAAAATTTTTTTTAAAGAATTTTTTATTTATTATTTTTTTCACATGAGTTTTGCCAGAAAAAGAGAGAAGGCAAGGTGGGGAGGAGTGAGACAGCAAGTTCCCAGGTCCAGGACTTGAACCACAGTCAGCCATGTGGGAATTCCAGTGTCTTAACTACCTACCATACCACCTGCTGGCCCTGTCATAATTTTTATGTCATATGACTGTTACCATAATTAAATATAATAACCCTAGTAAAGCACGTACCACTTCTCAGATTTACCAGGGAGGGTCATCTTTTCCTTGACAGAATTTGTCACCAAAGGTACACATTTATTCTGCATAGCTGTGGGTGTGTTCAGAAAATGTGTATATGTTCAAAAGCAGATTTAGAACTTTCATGTAGTTTTCAAAGAGCAGAGATTGAAAGATGTATTTATTTTTTGAGGTATTTCACTGTTGTTGTCATCCATTAGGCAAAAAATGGAATTTCGCTGAGGTAATAAGTACAGCAATTTTGTTCCTAAAAGAATAGGCCAGATTAAATTTACTTCCAAAGAATAAACTATGCAATGCCACACTGATACATACTTGCTACATACTGTAAACATCTGACCCTCATTAGGCTCACCACTTATAGTTTCTTAAAGCTTGCAGATCTCAGCGCAGCTCTATTTCGACTTCACTTGCCTTGATCTGGTATTTGTACTCTGCCTTTTGTACTGATCACATGTAATGATAATATATCTACTAGCATTGTTTTGAATTCTCGTCCCATTTTCCTTGGGTAACCCAATATGACACATTTTATTTTATAAAACATTGTCAACAAAGGTAGTCTTAGGGGAAAAAAATGAAATTATAGAGAGAATAAAATATATTTTGTAGTTGTAAATATAATAGATTTCTTCACATTTATTTTTAAGTCTATTCTACTGCTTTTTCCTATTTTTTAATTTTTCTTATACTATAGGGCTCATGTGCTCACTAAAGACCAGAGAGAAAGAGAGAAAGTGAGACTACATCCACTAGGAAGGATAGCACAGTCCCTTCTCCTCTACTCTCTTCTCAGATTTTTTGACACTCACACATGCCCAGTATGTTTTTCAAGCCATCGGTCCAGAACGCTAACAGCAGAGTAGGCCATTTAGGATTCAGCTGCCTTAAGTCCCACACTACCTGCTATCTCTCATCACTTTTAATAAAACTGTCTTTCCTAGGTCATTGGTCTAACCAGCTTATCTTCCAAGAGACTGGGAGATCATCTGCCAGTCCTGAGCTTTTGGTTCAGTGTGAATAGGAAGTTGGAACACTCTCCTCTTGGAGAGAATGCAGAAAACCCCTCTGAATCTAAACTGACATGCAAGGGTCTCTGGCACAGTAGTTATGACACGTAAGATGGGAGCCCAGCGTCTTTCAGTTACAGAATTACAACTAGCTATTTTGGTCATAGCACAAAGAAAGGAAAGAATGCTCAGATTTGTAAAAAGTCCTTTCATCAAAGCAGTTGTCATATGAAGGTATAGAAGTTTTTAGTACATAAGGTCACAGGTAGTATTAATATTAACCCTCATGGAAAGTTCATGGGAGAAACAGTCACAGGAATTTGCCATTTGGCTAGATATCTTTGGGACTAACAGATATTTCATTTCAATTCACATTTAAAGTGACATTTAAACATAGTGTCAACCAAATATTTTTCAGCTTTGCATTACCTTCATTGCATACTTACACTCCTATCATTACATTCTGAAGTGCAAAGAGGCATCTTAAATTATGAAGCCATTTTTAAAAAAGAAAAATACTGCCTGTGGATTTAATACTTAGTTAACTGTCAATCACTTGCAGATCTAGAATATCTTACTTACTTACTAATAATCTGTGATAGTTTATATTGCTATATGATCCCATGAACCTCAGCTCACTGAATAAAAATATACTATAGAGAATACTGCTGGAGTTATTTAAAAATCCAATGCACCATATAGATTCTAGAGATAAAAGTATTATTGAATAATTAACTAGCAGTAAAACATATGTTAGGACTCTAGGAAAAGTATGTGAAGGCCGTTTCCCAGTGTTTTTTCTTTTGTGCAATTAGGTTTATGCTTTTGTTTTGTTCCCCCCTCCACCACCACAGGACACAGGTACCATCAAAGAGAGAGAGAGAAAATGACAGAGAAAGAGAATGATAAAGCACCTCCCAGGGGGATGGCCATGCTACAGTCCCTCCTCCTTCAATCTCCTCTCCGGATTTTGGTCACACACACTTGTGCCTGGTGTCTTTTTCAAAGCACAGCACCCAAGACATGAAAAACACAGCTGGCCATGTGGGATCCAGCTGCTCCAACCACACCATTAATAGTCCCCAGGTTTACTTTTGATTTCCTGGAAAGAAATAGCCCTAGGTATATAACTTCTGGCCTCTACTCTCTCCTTTCCCACAAAACCACCAGAGCTGCTCTTGTTAAGATCACTACTGCCTTCCTGACTTCCAACTCCATGAGAGATCCTCTACACTCATCCCACTGCACTTCTCAGGAGCATTCGGCCCTTGCTGATTAGTCTGCTCCATCTGCTAGGCAGCCAATGAGCCACAAATTCCTGACATTCCTTTTATTCTGCTGATGGTTCTTACTCAGATTCTTCTCTCTTAAATGTGTTTTCTTAAGCCTTTTGATCCTTTTATTTTCTCTTTTTTTTTTTTTTAATGTACAATACTCTTTATTGTAAACTACATGGCCATTTGATTCCCATAGAATTCTTTCTTTGATTTTGGACAAACTCTTATATTCATAACAAAGCTACAGTTTAATGAAGTGTAGTTCTGATCTGAATGCTAGTCAAAACTGTCATTTATGTTAACTAGTAAGATAAGGGTGAAGCAATAAAGATGATGGGAACTTCACTTACCAATAATGTTAGTGACTTCTTTGCTGAACTAGATAATAGTTTTCAGATACTAAAAGAAATTTACAATATTTGTTTGTCATTTTCTCTTTTTCTATAGCAATCTCATCCCACACTCATGATTCTCACCATCACCTCTATACCAATGGCTACCATACCTGGCTGTAACATTGCAGTTTGGCAAAAATAAAAGCATTCGATGATAATCAGTTAGCCATGTAGAATTTACAATAAAAAGTATTGTGCATCTGTTAGTTTAAAAAACAAAAAGAACAAGAGAAAATAAAAGAATCAAAATCCTAAACTTCAGAAACATCTCTTAGGTTTATTTCCAATTTCTCCTAAGAGAATCACAGACTTCCCAGATGCTACGCTAGAACCCTCAAATGTATCCTCTTTCATTTCTATCATCATCACATTTGTTTTCAATTTCTGGTCAGTTTATACAGTTCATTTGCAATTTATACAACCTTACAAATTTTTATTTCTACATCCCTCATGTAGATCCTAATCTCTGCATGTAACATTCCACAATTTCTTAACTGGTCCTGCCTCTCTGTTTTGCCACTCAGTTGACACCCAATTTCTTGATTAGTCCTCAGAAAAAGTCACTTTTTTACTCAGTATCTATAATGATGAAACTAAATCAACTAACACAAACCTAAGTTTCTTCACTTGGCCATCAGGGCCACAATTTACCTTTTTCACAGTCTATGCCTTCCCACTGGAACTCAAATGGGGCAGCATTGCCCTCCCAGGAGGTACTCAGAAATGTATGGAGGCATTTTGGGTTATTACAATATCTGGGCTTAGGGAGGCAGCAGTTATGTATTTATTGCTCATTTTGAGTTATCTGTCATGTTGAGCCCTATCACTGCCACCGTCTCATGCAACAAAATGCCAAGAGCACCCCTGTTAAAAAAAAAAAAATGTGGTGGGGCCAGCAGGTGAAGTCTTTAAGGTGCTGGATTTCCACATGGTTGGCGGTGGTTGGAGTCCCAGACCTGGTGGCTTAAAACTCATGCTGGGCACATGTATGTGCATGCCCACAATACCAAGAGGAGAAGGGATCCTAATGTGGTCATCCCCCATGGGGATTGATTTTTTGCTTTGTCTCCTTCTATATATAGAATAAGTCACACACTCTATAGCAAAAATCTCTCTAGAAAAAGAAACATTGTGGCTTAGATGGACTCAATTACTTACTT
Organism: Tupaia tana; assembly: GCA_026018925.1. Classification (NCBI taxonomy): domain Eukaryota; kingdom Metazoa; phylum Chordata; class Mammalia; order Scandentia; family Tupaiidae; genus Tupaia; species Tupaia tana. Next base: position 59,310,281 of record JAKSZU010000010.1, on the reverse strand, counting down.
TTTCCATTTCTGTTATATACTTTCCATCTCTTCTGTCTAAAATGCCTTTTTTATATTTTTCTAAAGGTCCAAAACTTTTCCTTTAAGGCCTGTAGAAAATGTCACTTCTCTGTGCATCCTCTCAATCCCCTCATGAAGTGCCCTGATGCTATATTCAATCTATACCTATCTAATACTACTTCATTTCTAGCTAGCTAATATATTTTCTCTTCTCATTATAAATTTAATATACACAAAGCTCCATCTTTGCTTTTCTCTAAAACTAGAACATTATCCAGAATAGCACAAATCCTTTATGTTAACAAACAATATGACAGCACACACCATGAGCATAAATGAGGGCATTAACGCTCTGGTTTGTGATTAATTCCGAAATTCTTGCCTCAGCCTACATGCTAAATCATACCTGGTCCTAACTACTGTCTTTTAAGCTTTTATTTAATATTTGGCCCCCTTTCCCTACTTAAGTTTGATGGTTGTGACTTCTTTCAAGATAAACCACCTCCTATCTTCCTTCTGGTTGAAACCAGATCTTAGGACTCATTCCTCAGAGCGAATATGTTCCAGGGGGTACTCCCTGGGTCCCTACTTCCTTTCTTTGGCTTATCCTGGCTCCATGGAGGCTCCCAGTCAGTGGTTATTAATATCTGTTGAATAAAGAGATCCTTAGAGTAAGTGGAAGGGAGGGAGTGACTGTATGATTAAGTCTGGTTTCAGAGCAACCACTGTACAAAGACACAGATAATTTAAGTCTAACTTCTAGACATAAAAGGTAAGTGAAATCATACCTGCACTGAAGCACTGATTGCCCTCATATCTACCACAGCCTCACCATCTAGAACTGATTCTAGACTTACAGTCGAAAATCACCCTAGTCAGTAGTGAAGATGAACTATTCGTCTTCATAATCAATTTTTTTAAACAACCTCCTCATTTTAGTCTTTTTATAATATAATCTGGCTGTTGCTTTCCAAAATCTTAGAGCATTTAGTGCCATTCTCTGAAGATAAAAGAAATAAATTAGGTATAATTATAAAATATTGTCAAGGCTCTTATGTGGATACCCTGGGATTCTTAAAGAATATGGTTTACATTGATTATTTGAGTCCTATATTGTTTAGCTGCAAACAAAACATCCATTATTATCATCTGCAGATGAAAGAAAATATATCTGCTTCCCCAGAGCATGATACTTGAAAATTAACTGCTTTCAACTGAAAGATATGATAGCTTCTCACTCACAAAAACAAAAAAACATACAATTCAAGACATATTTTTCCATTTGAAAGAGATAACCCAATGCCTTTATGAACGTGTGTACTAAATACAGTAACATAACAAAATTTAATCAAAACAAGCCACTGTGATAACAAACAATCCTATCCATGCAGCGGAAGATAATGCCAGTCACTTTCCATGACCTGTGCATCAGACGACAAAATGTCATATTGGAACTTTTTATCACTTTGATTGGAAATTGTATTTCTACACCTCCCAGAAAACAAAAGATGGAGCATAGTGATGGCTTTCAGCATATACCCAACAATGCCTATAATCTAAATAAAAAACTTACTAAGGCATAATGATTCACTCAATGAATATGAAGGGTTTTCAAAATGTTCATGGAAAATACATATTATAAAACACTATGCATGCATTTCAAACATTTTTGCACCAATATATACTTTTAGTTTCATTCCATTTTTCCACAAGCTTTCTTAAAGATTTTTTTAATTTACCTTTACTTATTATCATTATTATTTTCCAGTTTGATCAGAGAGAGAGAGAGGAAGTGAGGAAGCAAGTCACCAGGTCCAAGACTTGAACCATGGTCAGCCATGTGAGAGTCCAGCGCCTTTAACCACCACGCCTCACCACAAGTTTATTTTTTTGTTTTGTTTTGTTTTTTGAGAGAGAGATTTTTGCTATAGGGCACATGCACTCGCCAGAAAGACAGAGACAGAGAGATAGAAAGCAAGAAATCACCCCCGGGGGAGGGGGGAATGGCCATGCCACAATCCCCTCTCCTCCATTGTTCTCTCAGGATCTTGGGCACGCACGCACATGCGCCCGGCGTGAGTTTAAGCCACCAGGTCCTGGACTCGAACCATGGTCTCAGCTACATGGGAGTCCAGCGACATAGCCATTACACTAAATGCTGGTCCCTCCACCACAAGCTTTTTTAAATTCTCTCACATACTAAGTATCTATTATGTGACAGGCATTCTTTTTAGGATACATCAATGGAACAAAAATTACTAACCTCATCTAACTCATGTTTGTCCATATTTAAATATGAATATAATCCATTCCTAAATATTTTGGTCTTTTTATACTTCATGAGATTCTGTATCTGGGGCCTCCCTGACTTCCTTCCCTTCTCTCCAGCACAACTGTATATAAGCATTTTAGAAAGTAATTATAGATTGCCAATAAGCAACTTATAAAAAATATTATCTCTGTATGCCTAATCACATCACTGAAAATAAATTTGGTGCCTCTGAAAGCTGTTTTATAGGGTCGTTGAAAGTCATGATGCATTTTTGCAGAGAAAACACATCATGACACATTGTGACTTTTCCAACAACCCGATTTTTCTTCCAGGTCACTGGCTACCCTTTGATGGAAAGGAGATATAGAAGACAGAACAAAGCTATACTAGATTTTGACACAAAGCTATACCAGGTATTGAAAAACTGGACTTGATTTTGGAAAATCTAAACTTACGAGAGTTTACCTCAGTGAATACATGTTTACCATAAAGAATCGTATTTATGAAAAGACCATTTAAACATCTAATACCTTTACATATCCCAAATAAAATGTTAGCTCTAATTACTTTGATAAGACACTGTCTGTTTGGCTTTTGTTTAGATACTCTCGGTGATGAGGGGATAGCTCGCTGTGGCTTAAGACAAATTCTTTTTCAGCCAATCCCTAAACTACAGGGCTCAGAATTCAGGATGGCATTCCAGACATGGACATCCCTGTGTCAAGAATATTGAAGATTTTCTCCTATTTTGCAAACTACGCATCATAATAGCCATCACATGCTATTGTCTTAAATAAATGAATCATCTAAATAAATACTTATAATTTTCTGGATTTTTCAGGCCCTAAATATTTTTCAAAGAAGAAGGCAGGGGTTGGTGGGAAGTGGAAGAATTCACATAAGATTTAGAAATTTTTAGAGTGCTGATAAAAGAAAAGTATATAAAAATCTATTACCTACTTTCATTATCATTTTATAAATCAACTGTTTTGATGAATATAAAACAAGTAGAGAGTACGTAAATTAAGAACAAAATAGTGAATCAATTTTACCATATGAAAAAACTAACTATACGGACCTAATTTTGCTCTAGACCATTAAAATGTTTTCATGGCCCATTTTTGGAACTCATTGAACTAGATAACAAATGTACCTTCCAAACTCCTGCTGCTCCAGGTGCTTTTGATAGCAATGATTTTCCTATCCACTTGTGCAGTGGTTTTTATTAAAGCTAAACCCCTGACTTTATATTTACCCTTATTCAATTTCAGCTGATGAATTTCTAAACATTTAACATATTTTATAACCTTGAACCCTACAGTCTTGTATCATATTCAAATATAAAATACTTAATTTTTAAATATCTTTTCAGGTCAGGTAGCAAGCTAAAATAGAGCAAAATTAAGCATTATACGTAGTTTTATCTTTCTGCCATGTTGATTATAACTGTTCAGAGTATTTTAACAATGCTATCGGTCATATTACATTTCTCTTCTTCATATAGAAGGCAAACCCATTAGAAGATCTCAGGGTTAGGTATTAAAGGGCTTCCAGGCCAGCTTCCCACCCATAGCTTAAGACAGTTGGTCAAAGTAGGGGCCTTCTTTGTGTTAAATGCCTACGGTGTTGAAAAACTCCACACCCTGCCTTCCTAGTAAAGCCTGTTTGTACTGGAAAATTTGCCTACATTGAGATGGAAGTTGTATCCTTCTACCTTCTGTTCACAGACAGTAGTTCTGCCCCTCAGGGCCTACCTGAACAAGTCTTTCACATCATTGCTCCTCAAAGGTTTGATGACAGTGATAATATCTCTTCAAGTCTCTCCTTTTCCTGGCTAAAAATTCCCTGTTGCTTTTATGAGGTTTTTATATGACATAGTTTCAAGTCATGTCATTATTTCAGACATTCTCTGCTAAATATGCTCCTTATGACAACTCTTTTTTAAAGCATGACACCTGTAACTAAGAAAAGCTTGATAGCTATAGTCCTCCAAGTATAGTAAGTATAGTAAGAAGCAAGATGACTGAATTCGCTGAAACCTGGGTGAATCCAATTGTACTTACTAATTAGGAATTAAAGGCCATGCCATCACTCCCTACTGATTAAGGTATCATCAGTGGATTAATTTGCTTCAAAAGTGATCTAAAAACTATGTTTAATTGGTTGGTTTTGTTTTGGAATTAATAAATTAGCTATCTACAGTTAAATGAAAAGTCCTAAAATATATACATATATATATATATATATATATATATACACACACACACACACACACACATATATATATGTGTATATATGTATATATGTATATATGTATATATAAAATGTGTTCCTCTCTGTTCTTTGTCCCCCCAGTCTCACTTACCAAAAGTACCTAGGATTAAAACTCTTATGAGAACCTTTTGAACTTTTTGAAAATTTTTCTATGAATACATAAACATACCAATTTATCTTTTTTCAAATAAATGGCATCATATACATATTATATGTTTTCTTGGGTATAATCCAAGTCAAAACATACATAGAACTAACTTAACTATTTTAAACATTCTCTAATAACAGAATTTCAGTTGGTTCTAGCTTTTGCTGTTACATAGACTGCCACATAAAAATCTTGTTGAGAGACTTCTGTGCACCTGCACACATATATCTGTGCCATACGTTGTCAGAAGTTGAATTGATAGCCATGAAGTTCTGTGCACATTTATTTCAATATTGTACACACACACACACAATTACGTAATTGGGCTGCACTCAAGACATACTAATTCTGAATTTCAGATCATACAGCTTAAACATGACACATGATCTACAGTTTTTAAAATCATTTGGAAGTACACAGAAGGTTGAGAATCAGTGAACCAGTTTTAAAACTTACTCTTTGATGAAAATATGTTAAATCATATTAGCCTTTTTATGGCCTAATCAAGTCTATATGATGTTCTTACTGCCTAAATTCTAACCTAAAATCCCCATGAATTCTATTTTCTTTTTTATTTATTAGATCTCTGTATATTTCTGTTTCAAAATACAATAACCTGCTTCTCCCCTGATAGAGTTTGCACTTGGTCATTCCCCAGTGCTCTCTTCCTTTACGGTATATCAGCACCTTCTTTTTCGTTTAGCATGAGGAGTGAGCTCAAATAATATCTTCACACAGATCGACTTGCATTATACTGTAAAAAGCTAAGGAAACCATTTCTCTGATGAAATCTTGTAGTCCAAGACAGAGATGATGGTAGCACAGGTTCAGGTGGGGACAAGAGGAGATGGAGAGACGTATACAGATGCAGGATTGACATTTTTTGGTGAAATTAATGGGACTTGTTAATGTATTAAGTAGGAAAACAGCCAAGAAACATCATTAGAATATAAACTTCAGAGAAGCAAGAAGTTTTGTGTACGGTCTGTTTTCTTTACTGTTAACATCTTCCCTCCTTCTGTATAAACAGTGCCTACCACATAGCAGATGTTCAATAAATACTGAATGAATAAAAGAAACCCTCCAGGTTTTTCACTAGAGTAACTAGGTGAATAGCTGTGCAATTAACTAAAATTGGAAAGACTGAAAGAGAAGTAGAATTATTTGGGGATGCAGTAATCAGAAGTTCCATTTGGGTTATTTTATCTCTTAGATGTCTTCTAGTTTCTCAAGTGAATATGCCGAAAGGAAAAGTGATTATTGCATGTGAGTTTGGTCTCACGTGGGGAGAGGTTTGGCATGGAGAGAAAAATTTGGAAGTTAACACCACACACAAGATATTTAAAGCCACAGAAATAAAGTAAATAATAAAAAGCTAAAGAGCTCCCTGAAGAACACTTTTTAAATATAGGATGTGATTATGGGAATACCAATAACATATTTATTGACAGAAATACTCAGTATCTTAAAGGAGTTATTATTCTCTAGAATAATCTAAAATTTATAACATTTTAACATTTATGATAAAATTCTAATGTTTTTCATGACAATTGATAGGTTGAGTCACAAAGTTATATAACAAAAAGTCAAGAATAATAGTAATAATTTAAAGAAAAGAAAAAAAGGAGCCAATATGCCAAGATAGCAAAGTTTACTACAGAACCATGACTAAAACACTGTGATACTGTTGCAGAGATGGGGAAACAGACCAATCAAGCAGAATGGAAAAGTCAGCAACTATATACCCTGTAACATGCTTCACTTTGTATATCAGTCTACATTTATATGTGAAATGATAGTAAAAAACAAATACGTATTTGATATTATTACATTATATATGTATAATGCATTATGTAACCATGTATACATATGCTATATTTGGTGTATGTTACATTTATATGTATACAAATATATATGAAACAATGAAAATATTCATAAAAACCCTGCCTCATGTTCAAAATAAAAGTAAATTTTAGGTGTAAAGATGTAAATGTTCAATAACACTTCAATTTTTAAAAAAGGTGACATGAGAACTATATATTTTTGTTTATAAAATCTCTTTTTTCATAACAGAGCATATGCCCAAAATCCTGAGAGGAGACTGGAGGAGAAGGGATTGTGGCTGGCCATCCCCTCTGGGACTGCGGGAGTGATTTTTACTTTCTGACTCTGTCTCTTGAGTGAGCGTACACCCTATAACAAAAATGCTCTTAAAAAAAAAAAAAATGTGGCTGCCGTGTAGATTCTAGCTTCTCTTGAGCAGTGCATTACCACTGTGCCAAAGAGTCAGCCCTTATTGGTAAAATTTCTTAACAAGGCATTGTTAAGCTCTTATAAGCAAAATTTCTTAATGAACCATAAACCAGAGCACAGAATAGGTATTTCACAAATATTTATGAAAAGGATTAAGAGATGAATCATATGTTCCATTAAAGTTCTTAAAATCCTCTATGACTGGGACCAGCAGGTGGCATGGTGGTTAAGGGTGCTGGACTCCCACATGGCCAACCATGGTTCGAGTCCTGAGCCTGGTGGTTTGCTTCCTCTCCCTCTCCCTCCCTCTCTCTCTCTCTCTCTCTCTCTCCCCCCCCCACCACCCTCAATCAAATTAAAACAAATAAATACAGGCAAATAAAAATTAAAAAATTCTCTATCATTAAAATATTATTTAAAAAGTTAAAAGAGCACCAGTTCATAGCCTGGTGGCTAAGGTGGCTGATCCACATGACCAACTGAAATCCTTGAGCCAGTGATTTGGAAAACATGCCAGGTGCATGTGTGTGCATGCCTAAAATCCCAAAAGGAGGAAGACATGGTGGGGAAGGGATTACAATGTAACTATGCCCCATCAGGGAGTGACTTCTCCCGCTCTCTGTCTCTCTCCCTCTAATGAGGGTACACACTCTTTGACAAATATTTTTTTTTTTTGAAGAGTTATTTTTTTGCTACAGGGCGCGTGCACTCGCCAGACAGACAGAGAGACAGAGACAGAAAGCGAGAAATCACCCCCCAGGAGGGATGGCCATACCGCAATCCCTTCTCCTCCATTCTCCTCTCGGGATCTTGGGCACGCACGCACACGCGCCCGGCGTGAGTTTTAAGCCACCAGGTCCGGGACGCGAACCGCGGTCGACTACATGGGAGTCCAGCGACATAGCCATTATGCCAACTGCTGGTCCCGACAAATATTTCTAAGTTAAAAGCCATATGCAACAGAAACATTGTAAGTAACCTAAGCAAATCAATAACATAAGAAAATGTACACAATCCAACAAAAAATTAACAACAGATATGGGTGAGTCACAGAATTAGAAAGCCAATAGTCAATAAATGTTTGAAAAACATTCTGACTAGTAATCAGAAAATTACAAATTAAAACTTATGAGGTGCATTTAATACTCTTCACACTGAAAAGCATTTTAAAAAGTGACAGCATCAAGTGCTTTCTGCAATGTGGAGCGATGAGAACTCTCAGAGACTGTTGATGAGCGTGTAATTAATTCAGCTGCTTTAGAGCCCTCAGCTCAGTATTCTGCCCTACTCCCTTTCGGAGGGAATTTTTTCCATAGAAAATTGACATCATGGGAGGTAGCTCAGTCGCGGGCCCTCTAGGTTCCACTTCTCCAGCCAGTTCTTACTTCTTAATCAACATCAAGTCTAGAGAAGCAGTTTCCCTTCCTATTGCCTCAATATTCTCAGAGATTAAATTGTCAGCAACACAGATAAAAAATTTAACACGTGCTCTACCTTTAGTAGAATGGGAATCTCAATGGATACCCAGAGACTTGAAATTCCGGATTATTGTTAGATTTCACACCCTTAACACATCCGGTCTTTATTAGGAAGTAAGTTTCCCTGTTATTTCCCACTTCTTCTAAAACCATGGTATTTAATATTGTCCCTATGTATATCACAGCTCCAACATGACTAGTCATATAGAAATAATTCCCCTCAAATTTATTGTTCTTCAAAATTTAAGAAACTCTTGGGGGCCAGCAGGTGGCATGGTGGTTAAGGCACTAGATTCTTGCAAGACTGATCACAGTTTGAGTCCGGGACTAAGCAGCTTGAAAATCACAATAAACAAATAGATAAAGAAATAAATGTTTAAAACAAAGAAAGAAACTCCTAAATTACCAACAAGAAAATGTCTCTTGACTTTTTTCAAGCCCATACCTTCTTTTCAAAAAAGAAAAGTCAAAGTCATAATTTTCATATTATTTGAAATTTCAAAGTAAATAATGACTGAAGGTAAAACAAATCAGTTAGACAATGCATCTTTCTTTCATGCGATTCTGATAGAGGCCTTCGGGATGTGACCATTGTTCTCCACTGCCAGGCTTGTTTGAGAATCAATACTGTAGGAATAGGGCACACTGTGCATCCATTTAATGAGGACAGGTATGTCAATTAGGTCATGGAGCGCAAATTTTATTCATACTCTCCTCTTTAGTGAAAAGAAGCGAAGAGAAAATGTGTTTTTTCATCTAATTTTCCATTTAATATTATGGAATCATAGTATTTGGAAGCAAGTTTTTACTATCTAAATCTGTCAAAACACATAATTTATCTATAGTCAGAAAATATTCCTATAAAGTATTTCAAAGCTCAACAATTTATCAAAAGAAATAGTTTACATCATTTCAAATTGTAAAATCTTACATAGAGGTTTTCTACGCCTTTAGTGAAGTTTGTGTGGGCATCTTGTTTGGCCCCCAAAACGACTGCTTGTTTATAAAGAACTACTCGAATGGAACCAGCAGGTGGCATAGTGGTTAAGGCAATGGACTCCCACCTAGCCGACCATGCTTTGAGATCCAGACTTGGTGGCCTAAAACTCAAGCCAGTCAAGAGTGTGTACATGCCCAAAATCCTGAGAGGAGAATTGATGAGAAGGGATTGCTGTGTGGCCATCCCCGCTGGGGATGAACGCTCAATTTCCGGCCATTCTCCCTTGGGGTGGGGGGTGATTTCTCACTTTTTCTCTGTTACTCGGGCAAGCACATGTACCCTATAGCAAATATCTCTCTCTTAAAAAAAAAAAAAAAATACCCATGTAATATGTAGTCTCTCTAGTACCCAATTTGTTCATCTATAAAATAAGGGGTTTTACTAAACATGAATCCTTTGTGCTATAACATTCTAGGGCTTGCAATGCAAATTAAATTTTTCTTCCTTAGAGTTCTTAGAAAAGAAGCCCTCTTTGCTTCCTTACTTGACTAGAGAGTAAAGGAATTTATCAAGGTAGGTTAATGCATAACACTTAATTATCAGGATTCAATGTATCCATTTTCAATGATTCTTATAAATTTTTAAACTTCTAGATGTTTAATTCAGACTAACATCAAATCTCTCAAAATTATCTAAATGAGGGACCAGCAGTTAGCATAATGGCTATGTCGCTGGACTCCCACATATTCGACCGAGGTTCAAGTCCCGGACCTAGTGGCTTAAACTCACGCTGGGCGCCGTATGCGTGCGTGCCCAAAGATCCCAAGAGGAGAATGGAGGAGAAGGGATTGTGGCGTGGTCATCCCCCCTGGGGGGTGATTTCTCGCTTTCTGTCTCTCTGTCTGTCTGTCTGGCGAGCGTACGCGCCCTATAGCAAAACCCTCTCAAAAAAAAAAAACAAAAACAAAACAAACAAACAAAAATTATCTAAATGAGCTTCAAGAATGCACTTATTTTTAGTAAAGAATAAATCTAATTTTGGATAATTTGGTCCTCTGTTTAAAATAGATATTTGAATATATTTATAGATGCATAAAAATATGAAGAATTCAGACTACCAGGTGGTGTAGTGGTTGGGGCACTAGACTCCCACATGGTTGACTGTGGTTTAGTCCCGGATACAGTGACTTGAAACTCATGCCAGGCACATGTGTGTGCACACAAAAATCCCAAAAGAAGAATGGAGAAGAGACTGTGGCATGGTCATCCCCCTTGGGGCTGGGTTCTCACCTTTTCTGTGTCTTTCATGAGCAAACACAACTTATAGCAAAAACCTCACTCTAGGAAAAAAAAAAGCATGAAGAATTACATGTAATTTTAAGAAAAAGAGATAGCAACTTAGTTGTCTTACCTGTGGACACAAGGTTTCCAGGTGATTGGCTGCAATTTTGACAATTTTAATTCCATCTTCATTTGTTGACATGGAACAAGCAAGATTCGCCACCTTAAAAACAATCCAAAATATTTTAAATTACTTTAATAAATTAAATTATCAAGAAAATGCAGAAAAATTTGCTATCTTGGAAAAGGATGAACATATATATATTCATTGACGACCTGTGACCAACATTCTCATAAATGTCATTGGTATCTGTATTATGAAAGTATTCAGAGAATCTATTGATATTAAAACAAATAACCTCAAAGGACCCTAGAAAATTGTTTAAAACAAAAGGGAAGACTACTGAGTGAATCAGTAAACTTCATACAGTCTCTTGGTATCAATGTCTAACCCATAATAAGAAGCTATTATGGGACTGGGGGAAAAATGTTAATCTATGGATTGAATGCTAATAGGTTCTTGGAATCTCATATGATTGTGGTTTATTTTAAGTTTGTAATTGGTTTATTATTTCCCAGAGGTCTATTACACATACTTAAGTTGCATTAAGCATGACTGTATTTTTATTCATGTTTTATTCAGTATGAAATACGCTACAATGCTGGACAAATACAAGATAATTAAATTCTCCTTCCTGTTTCTGATTTTCTACAACTCCATAGGCACTGTTTGACATTCCAGCTGTCAATTTGATTCAAGCATTAGTAACACTCAAATTTCAAATTATTGCTTTTGAAACTTACACCCTTTTCCAGTGAAATGACTACTTTTGAAAATAATTGTCTATTAGCTAAGTCTAATATTTATAAATACTTTCTTTATGCTATGAAAAGAGCCATGCAAGAGGGTAGGATTCTTTCTCCTTCTCTTGAACCTCACTCTGATTCAACATTCCCATTGCTAGTATACTAGAGGTTTATACACAAAGGCAATATTTTCTCTAATCTACAAAATACATCAAGGCCTTCATGACTAAAAGGAGATTATTTTTCTAACAATAATTTTTCTAATATCTCTGTTAGTTATTATATACTTCAACACATTGTAGTTTTTACAGCTCAAATCCAAAATACATTCTGTTGTGGAAAACTGCACGTTAGTTAAATGGAATGGAAACGAACAAACACAATTTGGATCACTATTTTAAGATGATGTCAGTCAAATGGATTTGTACTCTTTTTTATTATAGTATTACTTTTAATTGTCAATAGTGAAACAACTCCTTGGTTTGCGTTTACATACAATGAAATAACAACCATACATTATTTAACTGTAGAAGGGCATTGCGTACTTTATTAATGTACATGGAAATGGCTTACTTGAAAAGGTCTTTTGTTGGCTTGAAGGTCACAATGTCTTGACTTTCATATCTGACATATAATTAGGGCATTTGTGAATTATTTGAAAAGGGCAACAATTTCTGTGCCCCTCTCCCCTATTCCCAAACCCCACTCAGCAGTCAAATTGCTTTACTAAGTATCATATTAATTCGTACTGAAGTTGTAGAAAATATATCTGTTAACTTGAGCACTGATAGCTGAAACTAAATAATGCATAAAATTGAATTAACCTTTTGATCAAATTATAAGAAAGCTGGTTACTCCAATGCTTAAAAAGTAGAGAAAACTGCTCCCATGTCACACTCCTTTTTTATTTTGTCCTCTTTTCTCTTTTTCCCTTTAAAAAAAAAGATATTCCTAGAACCAGCAGACGGCATAATGATTACATTGCTGGACCAGTGTGTGCATGTGTGTGTGCGTGTGCAAAAATCCAGAGAGGAGAATAGAAGAGAATAGAAGAGAAGAGGTTGCAGCATGGCCAACATCCTGGGGGGGGGGGGGGATTTTTCACTTTCTGTCTGTTTCTGTCTCTCCACAACCTACAGCAAAAATTTCTCTATGAAAATTGATAAAATAGACATTCCTGTCTGTACGTTTTCTGGCCATGTTTATTACAAGCCAGTTAAGTGACTAACATAATATGAAAACCATCTTAAACACTGTTTCATTTATATTAAGAGTTAATTATTACAAAGCTCTCAATAAAAAATAACAACTGAAAGTTTTGTTTTCTACTCTATTAAAGTTTTCTATTCAATTATTGAATATAATATCACCCTTTCTGTCTTCATTTATTTGGTACCTATACACCTCTGACCTTCTCCTTAATAGAACTGTTCTGTTAAATAAACTTAGGTTATTGCGTACCATTCAAGCCATGTGTCGTTTAGTGCTATTTTGTGCAAATTAGGTGAATTTAGCTAATGCTCCATGACAAAACAGAAGGGCTAAGTGAGAGAAATAAAACCCCTTCACTTTTTTTTTTTTTTCTTTCAGAAATCAGCTGCCAAATTTAATCTACTTGGAAATAAAACCCCTTCACTTTTTTTTTACTAGTAAAAGGATTGAATGCTTATCTTCCAAACTATTGTTTTTTCCATTTTTCACAGAGAACTTTACATTCTTTTTTCTGTTCAGTGTTTCTTCCCTTTGCCCCTCCCATGTACCCTCTACCATCTACTCCCATCCCTCAATCTCTGATATCTACACTTTCGGAGCTTCAGATCTTTAACATTTGTAATTTAAGTGATTTGTGACATTCGGAGTCAATTCAATTGAAGCCAAACTTCTTTTTCCTTAGGAGAGGTGTTTGCTATAGGGCTCGTGCGCTCACCAGAAAGACAGAGACAGAGAGACAGAAAGTGAGAAATCACACCCCGGGGGGGGATGGCCACACCACAATCCCTTCTCCTCCATTCTCCTCTCAGAATCTTGGGCACTCACGCACACGCACCAGGCGTGAGTTTAAGCCACCGTGTCCAGGCGTCCAGGACTCGAACCGCAGTCGACTACACGGGAGTTCAGTGACATATCCATTATGCTAACTGCTCATTCTAAGCCAAACTTCTTCTAACAATAATTATTCCTAAATTCTGTAAGGCTCTCTAGGTTGTCAAGTATGTTTCAAAGCACACAGTATGAAGATAACTCCCTACTGGCAAAAAATATGCAAATAAAATATTTGTATAATGGTGGAAATGTTTGAGATATTTGGACATCAATTATAACATACTTTGTGTTTCTTCCATCACATCTCTCTCTCTCAGCTGTTGGGAGAAACGAACTTTAATTCTCACAAATTGGATGGAATTGGGAACAGCAGATAGCGTAATGGTTACATCATTCGACTCCCACGTAGTTGACCATAATTCGAGTCCCAGACCCAGTGGTTTAAAACTCACACTGGGTGTGCATGTGTGCATGCCCAAAATCCCACGAGAAGACTGAAAGAGAAGAAACTGCAGCATAGTCATATTCCCTGGGGGGGGGGGGGGGGGTGATTTCTCACTTTCTGTCTCTCTCTGCCTCTCCAATGAGCACACATGCCCTTCAGCAAAAATCTCTCTTAAAAAAAAGAAAAGAAACAAATTTGATATAATTAAAGTCATTGGGGGACAGCAGGTAGCATTGTGGTTAAGGCTTCAGACTCCTCCATGGTCAAATGTGATTTGAGTCCCAGACCTGGTGGCTTAAGTTTTTATTCTCCCTCTCTCTCTCCACCTCTATCAGGTCAAATTGAATAAACAAATTAAATAAATATTTTTTAAAAAAATTAAAGTCATTGGAGCCCAAGGAAATTTAACAAAATATCTAATTTAAGAGCCACAGAGTCAAATGTTTTTAATAGCCATTCAGGGGATACAAAAAGTGCCTAGATGTAATTAAATGGTGGGGTATGGGAGGGAGTAGATTGCCAAGCAAAATGAGTGTGTCTGTTCTACTAGAAGATAAAAGAACTCATTCATTTTTAAAGAATTCTTTACTTAATTTTATTATTACTATTTTTAAAATTGCTATAGAGCACATGTGCTCACCAGAGACAGAGAGAGAGAAATGAGAAAACAAGCCACCAGGCCTGGGACTTGAGGGAGTCAAGTCTCCACCGCAATTGGCCATGTGGGAGTCCAGCACCATAACCAACCATACCCTAAATACTTATTTAAATCAGGTGAAATGAAACCAACTGTCTTACTTTATAGGTCACCATGCAGACTGTTGACCCTACTCTCTAATCCTGTATTGAGTAGACAGGGATAAAAAGGTCAGACAGGAGAAGAAATATTCTTTTTTTTTTTTTTTGGAGAGATTTTTCGCTACAGGGCACGTGCACTCGCCAGACAGACAGAGAGAGACATAGAGACAGAAAGCGAGAAATCACCCCCCACGGGGGATGGCCACGCCAAAATCCCTTGTCCTCCATTCTCCTCTTGGGGTCTTGGGCACGCACACACACGCGCCCGGCGTGAGTTTTAAGCCACCGGGTCTGGGACACAAACAGCGATCGACTACGTGGGAGTCCAGCGACATAGCCATTACGCTAACTGCTGGTTCCCAAGAAATATTCTCAAACAAATCAATGACAGAAAGACAATTAACGAGGGATCGATGTGTGCTCTTTGTGCCACCTTGAGTTAAAGTTTTAACAAAGTTTCCTGCATTAAAATGATAGACCAGATTTTTTATTAATATTGTGCTATATCTTTAGCCATGTCTAAGAAAAGCATGGGAGCTTTTACTTAATTGGGAGAAAACACATTTAAGTAAATTTACACATTAAAGAGAAATGACTTGGGGAGAGGGAAGCAGCAGATGGCATAATGGTTATGTTGTATAGACTTCCCCATGGCCTACTGAGATTCAAGACCTGGACCCGGTGGCTTGAAAATCACACTGGGCATGTGTGTGTGTGTGTGTGTGTGTGTGTGCATGCCCAAGATCCCAGGAGGAGAATGAAGGATTCAGTGTGGCCACTCCCCTGGGAGGTGATTTCTCACTTTCTTTCTAACTGCCTCTGTCTGACTCTCTCACCAGCAGAGCACATGTGTTCTAAGGCAAAAATCTCTCTAAAAAGAAAGAAAGAGAGAAAGAAGAGAGAGAAGAAAGAGAAAGAAGAAAGAGAAGAGAAAAGAAAAAGAAAAAGAAAAAGAAAAAGAAAAAGAAAAAGAAAGAAAAGAAAAGAAAAGAAAAGAAAAGAAAAGAAAAGAAAAGAAAAGAAAAGAAAGAAAAGAAAAATAGCTTGGACAAAATGCTTTCACCTTTACTAAAGATTAAATATTATTAAAGTAATTGCCACTACGTATCTAATATTGGTTTGTCAGGAAATCATGATGAATTTTTGCATAGAAAGACATAGAAAACTACGTCATGACTTTCCCAAGGACCCAATAGTCACAAAACCAAACTAACAAAACAACCTCAAACAAGGACCCATTATCATGTTACTGAGCAGAGAGTAAAGATTTCTATTTACACCCTTTAAAGCACCTCTCCCCTTCAAAAGGTCCTTGCACCTTCTCAGTTGTCACATTCTGTAAAGTTAAGGATCTTGCGCTCATGTCTAGGCTGAGCAACACAGTGATCCTGCCTACACTGGGTGTGGTGGCATGCGCCTGTAGCCTCAACCAGATGGCTAAGGCGGGAGGGTGGCAACAGTAAGCTCCTGTCTAAAAAAAAGAGACAGAGAGAATCAAACACCAAAAAATGCTGTATTTTAACATTCCAATGTGAACGTTTCTTCTGAAATCTCAGGAGAACTGGTAGGCATCTCAGTCATCTCAGACGAAAGGAATGAAATCATGCTAGGGGCACACTATTTGGACAGCTCCTCAGCTGCTCATCACACACCATTTAGTCTGTCACCAAGAAGTCTGACACAGGTATTTACCTTTGATATGATTTCTCAAGAACATGAAGCAAACTTTACATCTGGGGAGAATTCTATGCTTTCACATCCACTGTTTATGTACGGTTTACCTTAATTGTAATATCATGTCACCATGTGTCATACCTCTCAGAGGAGGGGAAAGGTCACTGCCTCATTTTCATGCATTTCCCTTTCTGGCAGATGGTCATGCAACTCCTCTGTAAATACTTTCAAAGACAGAGAATTTACTGTTTTGCAGGGAAGTCTATTCCCATTGCAGGATAGTCCAAAGTTACACAAGTTATAGAGTTCTTCTTCATAAGGTGAAATTTTTTCTGTCACCTTTCTCATGGTGGTCATAGAATCTAGAATGACAAAATATTCTCAATAACAAAAATAAAATTGGGCCTATAGAAAGTTTACATCAATGGTCTTCAAAATGTGGGATCAGGATGGTGAGAATAATGATAGAATCACTAGAAAATAGCTATTTAAAGAGAATACCAACTTAACATCTGCCAAGATATTCTGATATGTGTGAATATTTCAAAAGGTTCATGGAAAAATTGAATTAAAGTGTGAGTTGATTTTGGTGCAAAAATTGCAAACTATTTTTTTTAGAATATACAGTTTCTGTGAACTTTTTGATAAATTTTATTTTTTCCATATATTGATAGAAGCTTTTTAATTTTTACACAATCACTATATATCATTACAGCATGAATAAATTTTTCCAGCATGAATACACTGAATAGTGTATAGGATATCATACACATTATCAACAATCTTTCACTTGTGTGTCCTTTTAATGTTTTGCTTAAGTTTCTCATATGTGATTGTGATGTACCACTTCGACCTCTCCCCACCTCTGCCAAGACAAAGTCACACACCATGCATACAGTGTAGACACACACATACACAACACACAGATATACACATGGACCTTGTAAATTCCACTTATTTGGATAGATGCTCCTTCCTGAAGATTAGTGTAAGGGGGAAAAAGTCCATAAAAGTATAAACTGAATATATATTTATGGGAGAATCTAGAAGGTCACCTAAGTGACTCCACAACTTGAAAACAAATAACAATTTAAATTACAACTTCAAAATTAGAGAAAATTTTAAAACTCAGAATACCTGAGAAACAAGAAAATCCAAGTAGTAGGGGAATTTCTGGCCTTCCACCCCAGAATCCATTCCTCTTTCTGGTAATAACACTCTGATTTCTCTTTGGAGAACTGTCCTTTTTTCCTCTAACCCAGTGATGTGAAGTCCTGATGTAGCTGTCAGTAAAGGGTCCCAGTCGTCCTAGCCTGGGCATTTTCATCGCGTCCTACTGTGCCCAGTCCTAGATCAATCCTCATTTCTTCCCAGTCTGAGCCTTCTTTCATGTTTACTTTACTAATGGACACTCCCTGGTGTTTCCAATAGTCTTCTTCCCCCCACCCCCCACATTTTAATAAGCCAAGTTCATTTTCTCTGGCAAACCGTTGTGGAACTATGATGTTTAGTACTGAAGCAAAAGCTTACACACTAAGAATGTATTAACTAGTGCAGATAGTTTCAGAAAAGTTAAAAGCTGCTCATACACAACCATAATCATTTATGTGGGAGGCATCTCTAATCAAATATCTAACTCTGGATTTAGGGAATCCAAATGTCTAGTGTCAGAAGCTTCTATTAAATGCAAGAAAGAAAATGCTTGTTTCAGTTCCTACACATACAGATCAAAGTTTTTATATTCATTTTGCTTTGAATTTCTAACCTGTCAATTTCTATTAGAACATTTCATAGATCAAGTACAAAAGAACATCTAATTTTTGAAGAAAATAACTTCATTTTTTGAGCTTATCTTTCTGCAAGTAGTTCAGTCCATTTGAAAACCATTTCTCAAATCCTCTTTTAAAAAAATCATACCTAAACCTCAAGGTTTGGACCAAATATAATCTCTTCCACAACTCTTCTCAGATGCCCAGAATCAGAATTCATAATTTCAATTACATAATTGTAATAAACTATTACAATTATAGCACATCTTCATTTTCCTTAAGTTCACAAGTATCAATCAGATAGTGAGCTACTCTAGCAGAAAGACGATATTTTAAAAATTAAAAAAGAATTCCCATCAAGCAAAGTACTGGAAAATAAGTATTTAGCCCATATAAACAAGTAAAAATAATTTATCTATGTCCATCTACAATGGAATCATTATAAATATATATTTTTTTATTTTGTCTAAAACTAATACATTCAATAAATTATATTTTTAGGTTCTTGAGTATCACTTAATTAGTTCATTGAAACCTGTGTACCTCTTCTACCCTTACCAATTAAAAAAAAATTCAAATTATCTGTGACATAAGCATAAAGGTTACGTATCATTCCTCTAGGTGATGGAGAAAGAATATCTGAGAAAAGAAAGTTATGGGTCACTAAATGTAACTGTCTCAAACTGATTTCAATCTAATCATATATGTTCACTGGGAACATCAAGATTTGACAAATCTGTAGGAAAGATACAAATGAACACAGAAACACTGAGTTAAGAGTGTAGAAACAATCTAGCTGAGCTTTTTAACGTGTTTGCAAAAATTTAAAAAGAAGATTTCTAAATTTAGAAAGGAATGGGGGTTCACACAAGTTTGTGAAGAGGCATAAGGAAGGAAAAGAGGGGACTATGTTCTTTGGACACATTAGTCAGTAGTAACATTACAAGGTAATTGGCTAAATAACTGAAGGAATTAACACCAGAAAGTCAGTAGGAGACAGTAAGAGTTAAACTAGATATTTTGAAATTGAGTCGCCATTGCAATATATAAGTAGACATAACCAATACATATTGTAATTAGATGTATAATTAAGAGGGTCTACACTGGATGATAGTGGAACAATTAGGAAGTCACTATCGTGTCAATATTTCAATATAAATATATAGGGAGCAAATATTCTTAAAATGGTGCCTAAGAAAGCAGTATTTATTAGCAGATAGAGGATAATTTTAAGGTGGTCTTTGAACAAATGGCCAGGGGTAGAGAAGGTTACCCATAATAGTGTGATGTCACAGAGATGGTGTGGAGGTTTTTAAGAAGATGGTATCAGGACCAACATATGGCATAATGGTTTTGTTGCTGGACTCCCACATGGTCGACAGTGGGACAGAACTCACGCCATGCCCAAAATCCAAAGAGAAGAATGGAGAAGGGATTGCAGCATGTCTCCCCGGCAAGCCTATGTACCCTATAGCCAAAACCTCTCTTAAAAAAAAAAAAAAAAAACAAACAAAAAACATAGAAGATGGTATCAAGTATCAAATGCTGGAAGGTCAAGTAAATGATCCTTGTAAATATTCATCTACAATGGATAATTCATCTACAGTGAGTCAAGTTAATCATTTTTAGAGTTTTTAAATGAAATGATATTGTTTAAACTATGCAAATAGAGTGCAAATAGAGGCCCCGTGTATGTGGTTAAGGTAGCCCCGTGAGTCTCGGGACTTAAGAGAATTACTACAGGCCACTTGTACACACTAAACCTCTGAGTCCACACATACATGAATCCATTTCTTTTTAATTCATTTCTCGGTCATTTCCTGAATCATCTTTGTTTGCCCTCCACTCTAGGTAAGATTTCTCAGTCTTTTGTTATTGCCTCTTCCTTTACAATATGCTGCCATACCACAACCAGCATGTGTTTTTCAAATGTAAATTTGATTCTCCCATCAAATCCCCTTCCACATAAGGTGCTATATAGTCTGGCTTGACAGTCATCAAGCACAGTTGTTTTTCTCTCTTTGCTTCCTTTAGCTATATGAACCTTTTAGATATTAATGCTTCCTTCTGTCACAGGGCATTTGCACATACTATTTGTGTGCTCTCGCCTCCTCCTTTCCTACCATCCTCATTCCACTTAGATCTAATGCTATGCATCAGATCTCTGCTAGGAACTATTTCCTTAGAAATTTAACACTGTACATCTCTCCACCCAATCCTGAGACGTTTGTCTAAGTCAGGTTTTTCCTTCAGAGTATGATTCTCAGTTGGTAATTTTATTACCATACACACTGGGGAGAGTTTTATTAGTGCCCATATCCTCTGTTTTATACGAGCAGAACTATCACTTGCGTTTGCTCACCGTTCAGCCCCCTAGTACCTTATATAGGGTACTAGGCACCCCCACCGGTGCCTAGTACCCGATATAAGATAGCAAAGAGTAACTACCTCTCCAGTGAATGAGTAAATGCATGGATGCATACATCAGTATGAAGAACATATTATATTCTTAAAAGAAAATGAGATAAAGACAGAAAGAAAAATAGGGTTTGGAGGGAAGATACAGCAGAAGAAATTCAAGACAAGATGGAAAAGAGAATAAAATTTTCTTTTGAAATTCACTTTTAATATTCTACAAGTGCTTAGACAGCTGGACTTCAAAGAAAAGTAACATGCTTTTCTTCCAGTCTGACCATCATACGTAACAAGGTTTTGGGGGCAGCTTCTTTCAAGTTTTACTTTCACTTAAGATATCAAATTGGGAATGGCTGAATAGCTCCCAATTTAGCTTTTAATTTATTTATTTTTAATCAAGTAAAATAACTCTTCAAAGAGCCCAAGCTGGTTGCCAAATGCTGGCAAATGTGGCAGATGGAGAGAGGCGCAGTAACTCCCATCAACAAACCCAGGAGCTGTAGTATCTCTTTCAGAACATAATGTATGCTTTCCTTCTAAGCTCAGAGGACTGAGACTGAGCCTGAGAATTGCAGAAGGGGATCCGTGATCAACCCATGGAGGCAACCGTGTGACCTCTGGCTTAAAAGCATCAGCTCTTTTATTTCTCCTGGTGAAACAGTACTGATCTGCTGCTCCTGGAGGTGATAAGAAATGACCATGAATTATGGGTTCTGTATAATTAACTAATGAACTGTGCCAGGAAGGTATATAACGAGGTGCAAAGAAACAATTTTATCAACAAATATCATTTGTCTATCACATGGGCTGAGAAATTCCAGGGAAGTCAACCAAGTCAAAGAACCTAGAAGAAGCACAATTCTATGAAAAGGGACACATGGAAGGGTCAGAGAATAAAACAGTAGTCTCCAAGTACAACAGGAAGACAGGTGGGTGAGAGCCTCACAGACATCCAGTGCAGATGGAGTGCTGCATGAAGGCAAATTGTTACCAAAAACTTCATATTGCCTTGAACATCGCATCCCAAGCTGCCTCCAAAACCTTATGAATCCTCAATCACAATCCCATTGCTGATGTGACGTACTACTGTAACCATTTAACCTCCCTATCTTTGGTGATCTATCTATAAGGTGAGGAACAGACTGATCTGATTTATAGGTCCCTTTTGATAATTGTGTTTTACTGCTTATATAATTGACGAGATTAGACAGGGATTAGACAGAGTGGAGTATCAATCAACTAATTTTGTTATTAAACATAAATGTAAAAATAAAATATTAGTTGAATCCAACTATATAATCAATGAATAGTAATAATGCTAAACAATGTAGTTTATCCCAGAAATAAACGAATGGACCATGACTGGAAAATTGAACAATAAATCTCTCATTCTACCAAACTTCAATAGATTTTGAAAAATATATCTGATAACAGTTTCATGTTTTTAAGCAAAACTAAACAAAACCCAAAAACCCTTAGTGAGCTGTTAATAGGAGGAATCATGCTTCACCTAAAACAGGAAGAATTCCAGAAATTACCAGCAAATGTTATACTCAAAATTCAAGGTTAGGATAAGTACTCCTGGGGCCAGCCGGTGGCATGGTGGTTAAGGCACTGGACTCCCACAAGACTGAACACGTTTCAAGTCCCAGAACCAGTGGCTTGAATATCACATCATGTTATGTGTGTGCCCAAAATCTCAAGAGGAGAATGAAAGAGAAAAGATTGCAGCATAGCTGCCCCCTGGGTGGGGTGATTTCTCCCTTTCTGTCTCTGTCTCTATCCAGTGAGTGCAAATGCTTTATGACAAAACCTAAAAAAGATAAGCATTTCCACTAGTACTCGGATAAATCATTATTTTATTCAAGGTTATAGTCGATGTAAATGAACCTAAGAAAAGAATGATAGCTGAAATTACTGTTAAGAAAGAAGTTTTTTTTTTTTTTTATTTCCAGATGATGAATTATCTTCCTAGGGCATGAAAGATTATCTAAAAAGCTGTTATGACTATGAGTAATAAAACAGTAACACTATTTTATACAGAATTAGTACAGGACAAATGGTGTATTTTTCTATATATCAGCTAGTATCAAAACAAAGATTTTTTTCTTTGATTTTTTTTTTAACTTTTTTGCCATAGGCACATGTGCTCAACAGAGGGAGACAAAGGGAGACAGACAGAGGGAAAGTGAGAAATCACTTCCCGAGAGGGGTGGCCATGCCACAGTTTCTTCTCCTTTATTCTCCTCCTGGAATTTTGGGCAAGCACACACATGTACCCAGCATGATTTTCAAGTTGCCACGTCTGATACTCAAACAGTGTTTGGCCATGAAAAGATAGCAAACATAACAAAGAAGAATGAAGAAAAGTATTAATGTGTCAGCATTTAAACACGAAAATTGAGTCCACTCCAGAACAATGAAGCTATATTAGTGTTAGTCAAATCTGATATTTAAATAAAATTCTTTACTTATAATTGTGTATAAATGCAAAGGATAAAGCTTATAATGACAAAACAACTGTTACCATGAGTTACATATGGGAAAGGAAGTAGGATTGCATTACTATAAAGAAAAAGCCTGTCTTCTATTGACTAAACTTTTCCAAGTATCTGTTTTCATTTATTAATATTGAAAATAATTTTTACTTTACAAAAAAGTATTTAATGAAATAGTTCTCTTCCTAGTAACACATAAAATGCTAATGACAAGTAAATTAGTATATATTATGATCTCTTTCATTAAAGAGGACAAGTTTGTATGTGTGTGTATGAAAGTGGGATATATGAAATGATCCTTATCAAAGTGGCAATTGTAGTTCTTTCTAAAGAATAAGAATCAAGTAATTTAAACTTTCACCTTTTATACTTTTAAAATTTTAAATCTGAATTACAATGAAATGAATCATTTTTACAATTAAAAAAATAAAATTATTTTCACTTTTAAGACAATAAAAACTTTCTGTACTTATATGTGAACTTACAATTCAAATCAGGGAGATTGTATTAATCATGACACCACAAAGCCTGAAAATCAAGAATCATAAAAACAGGGTTTCTTGGGGACCAATAGATGGCATAATATTTATGTCACTGAACTCCCCCATAGTCGACCATGGTTTGAGTCCTGACTCTAACCTCACACTGAAACTCATGCTGGGTGAAAACTCATGCTAGGAGCATTGCATGCCTGCCCAAAATCCCAAGAGAAGAATGGAGGAGCAGTGGTTGTGGTATGACCACCCCACCAGGGGATGACTTCTTACTTTCTATCTCTCTGTCTCTCCAGCGAACGAGTACCTGCACCCTACAGCAAATATCTCCTTAAAAAAATAAAACAAAAGAAATAGGGTTTGCTGAAAATGCAGATATAATGTAATTACACAGAAAAAAAAAGTAGAAAGTAGTTTTGTTTCATATGTTGTTATATTTAAAAAAATAAGTAGAAAGTAGTTTTGTTTCATATGTTGTTATATTTAAAATGATGATTCACAAATATGTTGAATTTCCAATACGGGAACCAGGAATAGTTTCACCTTTATTTAATATAACAGCAAAATAAAATAAAAAGTAAATTGTTAAAAAAAACAAGTAAATTAAATTTATTGTTAAAGACAAAATCAGAAGTCTCAAAGGTGATCTTAATAACAAATTAACATTCAATTTGTTTGGCATGCTAAGGGAATTCTATATATGTTATGTGTACGTGTGCCTGTCATCTCCCATCAAGACACAAGGAAATGTTCATATGATTAAGGAATTATAATATGGTTCTACTTTTTCTTCTTTTATTTTATCCACACTCTCCAATTCTATTCAGATTTGCATTTGAACTTCTTGTTCCTCTCAAATGAGTCATTAGAGATGAAAATATTCATTTGTCTAAGTGGACATATGTCAATGTTGTTTTGAAAAACAGGCATCAGTATGCTGTGTCAGTATGTACCATCACAAAAGGAATAAATTAGATGAAAACAAATACACACACGCGCACACACTACTCAAACAGATTTGGCTCCTACAGTATTGCTTCCAATACATAATGAAAGGAATATATGCTCCACAGCTCAAACAGAGGTCTGCAATATACACTCCTCTAAGAGTCCCATTATTCTAAGCACATTGCCCTTTCTTTTATTTTGGAACAATATATAATAATCTACAAATACACATATTGGGGTATGATATAATTTATAATGGTAAAACTGCTAGACAGTTTTTTAAAGTTCCTCTGTAAATTAAGCCATTATTCACATCAAAATCACCACACGAAGGATAAAAGTATGTGCCACCTGCCAAGTAAATTTAGTATAACACACAGTACCAAGTAAAACCCATTTAACTACAAGAGACAAAGTAAATCTAAACTATAAATTAAAGACAAGATCAAGCGCTGTTTCCTGACTACTGTTATACTTGTTGCCTGCTGGGGTCAAGAATACATATGAAAAATGCGTGTCCAGTAAGTCTTTAGTAATAGGATTAGTGTGTAAAGAGGTGCCAAAAAATACTGTAATTATAATTAGCCTTCATTGTCACTGAAATGGACATTAAATTTCAGGACAGTTTTATTACCAGTGACCTGATTGCTCTCATGGGCAGAAAGAGAACTGATTTTTCTTAAAGAGAGACAGAGTGTATTAAAACCAATATAAAATTTTCAGCAAGTTCGATTCTAAATCAACATATTGTATACATGTTGCTCTCTTTAAAGGCTGTCTTGGAAACAAAAGTTGTCGTATGTTGCAAAGTTAATTGAATGGTAATGATGTAAAGTTCTTGTGTATGGGTAAGACCCTAAAGACCAGTTGATCCCCACTTAATCAAGAAATTCACATCCACGTACACTCCTTGCTTTCAGAAAAGAAGAATGGGTCTCAGTAAAATGGCAGTTAGAAATCAAACTCCTGGCAGCTTCTATTTTGGAAGATATCAGAATAATAACCTGTAAAACATTTTTTTTTTATCTTGCAGTCATCTATGTTTAACCTTGAGGGAAATAAGCAAATAGGTTTTAACATATACTACACTTACAATCCCAGAGAGGAACTCTTGTCTCTAAGTGGCTTATAGGAAGTAAAACAAATTGAAAGACCCTAAAGTATGTGGTGAGAGAGCATGTATGGAAATGTGTGTGTGTGTGTGTGTGTGTGTAGTATGACATGCAAACCTGTACTTTAGTGTATGAAGATCTCAGCGAAATTTGCAAACCAGTAAACTGCTATCAAATACTACGATTTCTATATCCCCTCATTCTTGGGTTCTGTGAACCTTGCGAGGGCTCCTTGAATGTATTCTGGATTTAAATTATGTGATACAAAGTAAACTAGCTAATTATGTAATGAAAAAAATAAAAGATTTAGGGTCTTGCTACTGTGGCAGGGGCAGAAGCCATTATAAATTCAATCCTAACTATGCCTGGTACCTCTGCAGCACACTGAAATGTTGGGTCTATAATGTAAATAGATGCTATTACTAGAGGATATGATAAAATTCTTACCATGTATTCCTAGCAGTGTTTCTTAATAGTACTATTAGTTTCATTAGCTCTGACAGGGAGGAGGAAGAGAGAAGGAGAAACCTTATTACATTAACCTTTCATAATTAAAGCAAACCAACACGTGAATTCTATTTCACAAAGTTAAGTTGTGAAGGCCTTGAAAACAGAAGCCATCTTATTTCCCTTTTGGGTTCTAATATTTAATACTTTGCCAGCAATCGTTGCTCTTAATGCTTCTGTTGCATAAATTAAACCAACATCACAAAATATTTCTCACATGGTCTTCGCTACAAATATTTATGATCGACCTGTTTACAGAAGCCTAAACACAACACTGACAAAAGAATCCATATTTATTATATCCAGACCTATTTTGGGCATTCAAGAAAGAAGATAGAAAACATAGTTCCAAAGCCTCAAGAAATAATTTGTTGCAAATAAACAAAGTATTTAGAACTGTTTATAATGCAAACTTTAAATGACTATGATATTGAGTAAAATACTAAATGTGGATGGGCTCAGAGTAAGAAATTAACTCAAAGAAGCTTTTTTAAAAAATGTGACTAAGTTTTTTAAAAAGGCAGTTTTTATGTAACAAATGAATTGTTTCTTAAACTCTGTGACCAAGACTACCTTATAAAATGATGTTATCAAAAACAAAGTTTTAATCAATCCCAGTATTAGAAGCTTTCTAGAGGAAAAAAAAAATCAGTAATGTCTGGGTAAAGTTAAGAATTCTATTTAATAAATAATAAATGACCCAGTGAAAACTATTATTCCTTAAACAAAAAATCACCTTGTATGTTATTCTATTTCTATTGTTACCACAGCATGTCCCATGTGTTCAGCTGTCTTCATTTCAAGTACTGTGGATCCTGAATGGAAATTCAGGAAAGCAGGGCTACACTGGGGTACTCCATGAACTTTGGCCACATGGTGCCACATGACTGCAAAAACCAGGCCTGGATTCTCGCCAGCACTGCTTCAAGGTCTTGAATCCAAGCCCCACGAGTTGGAGGGAATTTTATATTTTTTAGTCCAGTTCTTGACCCAGTCTCAGGAAGCTGGCTTGCTAGAACTGCACCTGGAGCCTTTCAAAACACTGTCAGGCTCGGCTCCTGAAGGAAGAAATCCCACAGCATGCTGACCTTGCTCAGCGTGTGAAGTTTGGTACCAGGAGTCAGACAGGTTGCTTCCGTTCCTAGCTCTTGAGGACAGAGGCCGGGATTTCATTTTAACAAGCGCCTCCCCTATGTGACAGAAAAAAGGTGCAAAGTGTTCTGGATACTTTGAAGCACAAACAGAAGGTGCCAAATGAAGCCGTTTTTCGCTGCTGCAGTTAGTATTGCAGCTCACCTCCAGCCTCGAGAACTGTGGCTTCCTCCCACTTCCGGTTGTCTGTCTTTTAAAGCACACCCACACCTTGTCTCTCTCTCTCTCTCTCTCTCCTGTTGGTTAATTAACAGTAATGGGCAGCTGGCGTCCCTGTATAAATCCACAGCCATCCTGCATTACATGAGGGCTAATTACTCTGCACGATGTTTCCCTTTCTACCAGCCCCCTGTCCTTGGATACTTATTGCTCATTATCACCTCCACTGGTGGAGGAACCAGACAGGGCAGCTGTGCCACTGCTCTTATTTCCAAAAAAAAGTTTCAATCTTAGCAATGTCGTTCTAAGAATGGAGTAAGATCTCTGGCTGGGTAGTGTTAGGAGTCCACGGGATGGCGAATACGAGACAAGATGGTGTAACTATAGTCAAGCCTTTAATAATAATAATAAAAAATAAAAATAAAAAATAAACCATTTGTTGCTCTCACTAAAATTCAATTATTAGCTCTCACCACTTGCTTCCACAGAAAGCTGCTTGCAGCCTGCTTAAGATAATAATAACTAAAGCTCACATTTTTTCATAGCATTATCACATTCCAAACAAAGAGTGTAGTCTCTCCTATTCTGGAGAGCGAGAGAGCAAAGGACCTTGAGCAATTGTTTGAAAAATGGGAACATGACATGCAGGCTTGCACCTGCAAAATAATGGGATCCAAATGAGACTATATTTTGGAAGCACGAGGGAAAATTACAACGAACAAAGCTTCAAAGCTTCATCTTAGACTTATAGAAAACAGTTTGTTTTTTTTAAGAGATTTTTGCTATAGGGCGCATGTGCTCGCTCACCAGACAGACAGAGAGAGACAGAGATACAGAAAGCGAGAAATCACCCCCCAAGGGGGATGGCCACGCCGCAATCCCTTCTCCTCCATTCTCCTCTCGGGATCTTGGGCACGCATGCACACGCGCCCGGTGTGAGTTTAAGCCACCGGGTCCGGGACTCAAACTGTGGTCCGACTATGTGGGAGTCCAGTGACATAGCCATTATGCCAACTGCTGGTCCCAGACTTATAGAAAACATGATAAATAGTTAATGAAGGTCTAAATGTACAAAGTCTTGTGTTTTGTGAACCCACCCCAAATAGAAGAATGATGTAAATCACCTGACATGTAGTCCCGGTGAGGTAAATGCATTCACAATTCCCTCATTACTGGGATAAAAACCCCTCACCCCAGTTCCTCTTCAGTAACCCATTCCTGGGGCCTGCACTCTGCTTGGTAGTTTGGCTTCTCCTTTCCTCTTTTTTTTTTTTTTTTTTTTTTTTTTTTTTTTTTTTTTTTTTTTTTTTGAGAGGTTTTTGCTGTAGGGCACATGCACTCGCCAGAAAGACAGAGAGAGACAGAGAGACGGAAAGCGAAAAATCACTCCCCCAGTGGGGATGGCCACGCCGCAATCTCTTCTCCTCCATTCTCCTCTCGGGATCTTAGGCATACACACACACACACACACACACACACACACACACACACATGCCTGGCGTGAGTTTAAGCCACTGGGTCCAGGTCTCGAACCACGGTCAACTAAATGGGATTCCAGCAACATAGCCATTACGCCAACTGCTGGCCCCATCTCTGCTCCTCTTTTAATAAACTCCACTTTACTATCCCTTCTCTGTGTCCACATATTTAATTCTTTTTTCTTTTTCTTTCTTTTTTTTTGGAGAGGTTTTTGCTATAGGGCGCATGCACTCGCCAGACAGAGGGAGACAGAGAGACAGAAAGTGAGAAATCACCCCCCGGGGGGATGGCCACACCGCAATCTCTTCTCCTCCATTCTCCTCTTGGGATCTTGGGCATGCACACACATGTGCCCAGCATGAGTTTAAGCCACCGGGTCCGGAACTCGAACTGCGGTCGACTTCATGTGAGACAAGTGATATAGCCATTACACTAACTGCTGGTCCCACATATTTAATTCTTCAGAGCATAAGACAAAAAACCTGGTCATCTTGTGGTCCTGAATTTTTTTTTTTTTTTTTTTTTTTTTTTGAGAGGTTTTTGCTATAGGGCATGTGTGCTCACTAGAAAGACTGAGAAAGACAGAGGAACAGAAGGTGAGAAATCACCCTACCGGGGCAATGGCCATGCCACAATCCCTTTACGTCCATTCTCTTCTCAGGATTTTGGGCACACATGCACACGCGCCCCGCATGAGTTTAAGCCACTGGGTCCAGGACTCAAACCACGGTTGCTATGTGTGAGTCCAGCAACGTAACTATTATGCCATCTGCTGGTCCCTCATGGTCCTGAATTTGACACTGGTGTTGGGCCTAATCACCCCAAATTGCTGCATCAATTCCAGGCTTTCTTTTTCAGGAATTTTTAGTGCAGCAAAATCTCTCTTATAGTCATCATTCAAAATTTTATCCCCAAACCTGAATTATCTTATTTAGAACTATTATAGAAACCTTTCCTGTAAATGACTTGCTTTTAAATTTGATTTTCAGACACCACTAAGTGTCACTAGCGACTCAAGTACAATTCTTGATCTCTCTACCAGCATTTCTATTTGGCCTGCTCATTTCAAATAAATGCATTTTTCCTTCTTTCTCTAAGAATAAACTTCAAAATCTATCGCTCTTCTTTTTCCCATAAGTAGACTAATACCAGTCCCTACTATCTTCCTCAATTCACATTCCACATCTACTCCTATTTTTTTAATGCTCTCCCCACCTTCTTCCTTTTTTTAAAATTAATTTCCTCAGTCTCCACATAATCAAGCACTTCCCCAAACATGGCTGGTCTTTTCTGGAATTTTAGTGCCCATGTGTGAGCTACCTTTATTGATTTCCGGGCTCTAAACTATCATTCTTCTCATTTGTTTTTCTCACTCATTATCCTCAATACAATTTCTTTCTCCTCTCACCAGTTCTTCCATTTTCCAGAACATAAGATCTCCTCAACACCTTTTCATTCTACTCTTTCCCTATCACTGTCTCTATGGTAAATAAAACACAGCATATAAAATAAATGATTCTTTTCCTTTTGCACTTTTAAGATTTATTTATACTTTCTCTGTTGGTGAATAATTCATTTCCCATTGCTTTGCTAATAGAGTCTATGAGCCAGGAGCTAGTTTTATGTCTATATTTAGTAAATGGAATAGGAGACTTTTTTGTTGTAATGCAGTAAGTGTATCAGAAATCACTGTTTGGGGAGTCATGAAGTCCTGAGGGGCAAGTCTCAAAAGCTGTGGTAGATTAGTTAAGTCATAGAAAAATTAATTAATTATAATTGCTTATTCAGTTAAATATTATGAGTCACACTGAATATTTAAAGATAGCTTTGAAAATTTTATTTTATCATTTTGAGATCTGAATCCTAGTGAGAGTAGACTTTTTTAGTAGGTCCAGTAAAGTACTCAGATTTATCCTTGCTTTGTTAACAGGTACAGATAAAATGGAAGTTGTTCTATCACCATTCAAAGCAGGATAATTTGAAAAAAAAAGAATAAATGGTAGTATGAATATTGAAATGTGGAGAATTATCTATCTTTACTATTACATTTAATTTACATCTTCCATGAAGATGAGTAAACACCAAAGTCTGATTTTCAGCCTAAAGTATCTCCCTCAAATATGTCAGACAATTAGAAATATAACATATATTCTATAGCATTACTCAAGAATATAAATTTAAATCTTTCCAATTCTTTCAAATTCTCCTGGAAAAAGATAAAACTTGAAGCATCTATTTAGAAGTCACTGTACATACATTCTGCTTTGGAAGTTCTTAACTAGCATAAAAAGACATACTCTGTAACATGAATAATTCTAATATTGTGCATCACTTCATGGTTAAATAAGGATACACGTGAAAGCAAAAATAACCTTAATAAATTTTCTAAGTCTAATCTTTAGTTTCATGTATTGTCACTTTAAATTCATCACATAGTCATGTAAACTCCCTGAATAATTCAAAGAAAACCTTGCTTTTGCTCTACAATTCCCTGTTTACCATGCTGGTATATTCTATAGTGCTCTAGTCAGATCCTGTCTTCAGAATGATGTATTCATCTCCCAGCTTGCAGAGATGTCTGCTGTCGACCATTTGTGCTTAGCCCCTCACTACGCACTGACCGGGGTGCATAGGAAACTTTCCCAAGTCGGTGGCCCTTCACAGGAGGCACACACAATTCATGACAGACCGAGACAGTAATACAAAAGTAGAGCCCCCTTGACTCTGTGCCAATCCTAAAAGGCCATATGAACTCCAGAGTCCCCGACAGAGGAGAAGACATCTCAGTTGCAACCTCATTGCAAGTTAACTTCTGCCTCTGCCTTCCCCTTCATTTCGGGTTTTTCTCTGAAGATCATAACCCAATAAGCAGTTGGCATGCAGTTGTCTGTATCAGGGTCTGTTTCTGGGGACCCCACATAAGAAAATCATAACACCTACAAAATAAAATGGTCAGTTATTTTGCCTTCTTTATTGTTAAGCTTGACCATGTGCCGGTGAGATTAGGCACGATTTCTCAGGCAAGAATGTTTTCTTTTTCTCATTAATAGCCAAGATTTCCAAGGCTATGTTTCTTTGACCTTTTTCCTTTTGTCTTCTTCCCATCAGGATTCAGACAAGATACCTAGAGGGAAGCAGTAATCTTAAAACCATGATGAGAAAGCAAACTGTATCAAGGATCCAAAAAGACTCCAGACTCTTGATAACATCACTGAATAAATGAACTTATGCCAGTAGTCATCAACCCTTAAATCAATCCCTAAACTGGTTGATATGCATATATATGTATATGTATGTGCATATATGTCTGTGTGTATATATATATATATATATATACACACATATATATACACACATATATATATATGTGTGTGTGTATATATATATATAATTGCTACTTGTAGCCAAATGAAATTTCTAGATGATACAACTAAATCACTCTATCTAAAAATATATGTGTGAAGGGACTTCTAAAGTTTGTATAAAAATGAAATTAAAATACGAGTTTAATTAGTTTTAAAAATTTGAAATCTATGCATTTTTTTATATTAGGATTCTCTGTGAACTTTTGGAAGACCCCTTGTGTATGTGTAGTACTGTGTTACTTATAACAGCAAAGAAATGTAATTAGCGTGTAAATGTTAAGTTGTGGTCTGTTCTTAGGAAGGAAAATTACAGTCATTGAAATAATTCCTTCAAAGGATGTTTAAGGTTGTTGAGAAATATTTTTGATGCCATGTTAAATTTGAAGATATAGGGACAAGCAGTTAGCGTATCGGCTATGTCGCTGAACTCCCATGTAGCTGACCGTGGTTCGAGTCCCAGACCCAGTGGCTTAAACTCACGCCAGGGGCCTGTGCGTGCGTGCCCAAGGTCCTGAGAGGAGAATGGAGGAGAAGGGATTGCGGTGTGGCCATTCCCCCTGCGGGGGTGTGGTTTCTCGCTTTCTCTCTCTCTGTCTCTCTCTGCCTTTCTGGTGAACGCACATGTCCTATAGCAAAAACCTCTCTCTCAAAAAAAAAAATTAAAGATATAAATCCCATCACACTACACAAACCTGCATATAGTTGATGAAGCCACATGTTTCCTGAAACTTCTTTATATAAAAATGTTTGCCTATTGTGGGATATTTGATTTTCTAAAAATGGTATTACTATGTGTATCTCATCCCACATGATCACTCCTAAAACTGGATCTAACACTCCACAGGGGGATGAGGTTTGTGTTCCCTCATCTCGAATCTGAGGGACTTATGATTACTTCTTTTTTTTTGAGAGTTTTTCTTTTTCTTTGCTATAGGGCACGTGCACTCGCCAGACAGACAGAGAGAGACAGAGAGACAGAAAGCGAGAAATCAGCCCCCGGGGGGGAAGGCCACGCCACAATCCCTTCTCCTTCATTCTCCTCGCAGGATCCTGAGCACTAACGCACACGCGCCCAGAGTGAGTTTTAAGTCACCGGGTCCGGAACGTGAACTGCGGTCAACTACTTCTGACCCACAGACACTGCAATAGAAAAGAAATGATCATTGCTTAAATCCATTGAATTTGGGAATGATTTATTATGCACCATTAGATAACAAAAACAAATAAAACCCTATGGTTTCTCTTAGTTTTTTGATCTTATGAAATTCATTTTTTAACTTAACTGGAAAATGTTCATAGCTTTAACATATTTAAGATCTATTACTCTTTTTCATTGTTATAAATACTGAGAGAAATGCCTTAAAATTAGTTTGTCTGGTGGTGAAATCTAGTACCCTCAGTCTAGAATTGTTAACAAATCTTAGCAAATGTAGATGCATCTGACAAAATAGTAATAGTCAGCATTATTTTTCTTTGGTTAAAAGTACTTCAAAGTGTGTGTTAAAGATTTCTTACATCCAGCCGGGTTCTCATCTTGAAGGGATCTGTAAATAAATTTTAAAAAAAGAAAAAAAAAACTATAGTAGAACATACCTGGAATTATGAGTAAAACTGTAAAAATGCTAATTCTAGGGTAAGGTTTGAGAATACAGAATTGAACTTGAGGCTGTTGCCTCCTATGAAAAAGCACCTTAGTGGGTAAATAGCAGCAGGTAGCTCACTCTTCATGTGAGTAGGTGCTTCAATGTCATGATAGGCAGATAAAAAGCAGCCATGGTCAAGAAAGTAGCTCACTTGTAAGTGGCCTAGTGGGTCAAACGCATCTGTTTCTACTTCCCCATATGTGATCTAAACTGCCACTGTCTGAAATTACATAAAACTGAAATCCTGATTTCCTTCAGCAAAATCTGTAATGAAAATGGTATTTCTTTAAAATATGTGTGTGCATGAAAACACACACCATATACAGCTGACCTCAAATCTTCCATTCCCTCCACTCAGAAAATATGACTAGATCATTTAAGCAGTACCTGAATCTATTCACAGAAAATTAGGAGGTCAGATAGAAAATGACTTACCCTACACACCAGTTGTGCAGAATGTCGCAGGGTCTGAATTGCTGCCAAGATATCTGGCATTGGCAAATCTTCACTTTTCGATTTGTACAACGCATTTAACCTACCACTGTTACTCAGTGTACTATAACTGAAATACAAGCACCTGTGCGTTTACCTGAGTTCCACTATTTCCTGGGCTAGAAATATTTCCAGTGTGATAAATATAAATGCCTGCCATTAGCAAAAATATATACAATAAACATTCCTGAAATACTTTTAACACCTACAGTCAATGATAAACTTTTGTGCTCATAGGTTAGAGATTAAGAGGCAAAGAAAACTTTACTAGCACACCCTTATGTACTTAATTTATTACATCATTGCAGTTCTTTAACAAGAAAAAGTTAATATCTTATCATGAAATCCGGTGGCATACCTAAATGAGATCTAGTAATTATCATGGAAACACCTGTTTCAATACCAATTCTTTAAGCATAGCATTGAAAAGACATTTTAAAATCTTCCATGCCATGGGAAGCTTTGACAGATCCATAGATACCCAGAGTCAGATAGATGACAGATAATAGAGATCAGGTGATAACCAAGATCAGCTCATATAAAGTTAAACAGGAGATGTTCCAGGTTAGCTAACAGAGAATAACAAATTCAGTGATTTAAGACAATAATCACATAATTTACTATATAAGCTTATAAATCTTGACAATAGCAATCAGGAATCTCTTTACCCTCCTAGCAAATGAATTTTATTTCCAAGTAGAAAATAGTGTTTTCCTTAACCCTATGCTGATCTTAACATGAACATGAAAATAGTAACTTTGTTGCGCTGAGTAAAGAATATCGATTTAAGACCAGGAATCTGGTATTATGTACATACTTCAAATCCTGATTCCTTAACTGAACATATCCCTTTTCTTTCTTTTCTTCTTTTTTAAAAAGAGGTTTTTTTTGCCTTATGACACATGTACTCACCAGACAGAAAAAGAGACAGAGATAGTGAGAGGGAAAGTAAGAAATAATCCCTCAGGGGCGATGGCCACACCTCAGTCTCTTCTCTTCCATTCTCCTCCAGGGATCTTGGAAACACATACACATGTGCCCAGCATGATTCTGAAATCACCAAGTACAGGACTTGAACTGCAGTCAGCCCTGTGGGAGTCCCGTGGCGTAACTGCTACACCATCTGCTGGCCCCAAGCATATTCCTTTGCAACGTTTTTGTTGGAACTTGAAAATTTTGGGAACATGGTTATGTTGCCATCCTAAGTTCTAAATAGAAAACTATGAGCAACTTATTTTTAGTAAAGTTGATTTTATTACCAAATGAGTCAAATGTAATAGGTATCTACTCTAGATGTCAACTATCTCCTTTTATTACCAGTTCAAAATTTCCCACAATTCCTTGTTCTATTTTTTTATGTTTTAACACATAAAAGAGTTTAACAAATAATTTATCCTAAGCTTTCTTTGTTGTAAGTCAATTTGTTTTTGTTTATTCATTTATATTTTCCATGAGCAAGAGAGACAGAAGGAGACAGGATCCCCAACAGGTTATGAATGCTGCCATCCATCCCTAGTCAGTCCAAGATCATGGGTACCCATGTGCTTGGCACACTCAGGGAGCTCTCCACCCATGGACCTGGAAATTTCTCATACATTCAGCCTCTCAGAGCATCACACTTTACTGTTGCACCCCTGTCCAGCCCTTCAAATCAATTATTTGGGGTTTTTTAAAGAATTATTTTAAGTTTATGTTATGTTATGTTATGTTATGTTATGTTATTTATTTATTTAATATGACCAGAGAAGGACAGAGTGAGAGAAAGAGAGAGAAGGAGAGAAAACAAGCTGCCAGGTCCAGAACTTGAACCGTTGTCAGCCATGTGGGAGTCCAGCGTCCTTAACCACCATGCCATCAGCTGGCCCCAAAGCAATAGTTATTCATTTACTTCATCAACAGTAACATTTACTGTCTATCCTCACAAATCCAAAATTGATTATTGTAGAGAAGGCACATATCCCATCACCTTCATTTCACATTGGTTACATATATTTTTCTACTTCCAGATATTATTTTATTCCCAAATTATGACATATCCAAATTAATTTGATATAAAAAAGAACATTCAAAATCTTTAATAGCCCCAGCAGTGTATTTTTAGTTGCCCCACAAAAAAAGGGGTGGGGGAGACAAAATCATGATGTGTCTACAAAATTTGATACTATATAAGTATCTGAAATAAATTTTAATTGAATTGTTAACTGAGATTGTTGCAGATTCACATGCACTTGTAAGAAATAATACAGTCACTTGTACACTTTGCCTATTCACTTCCGTTGGTCACATTTTGCAAGACTATACACCACAGTATTAACACTGAGAAGGGAAGAAGAAAGAAAGAAAGAAAGAGAGAAAGAAAGAAAGAAAGAAAGAAAGAAAGAAAGAAAGAAAGAAAGAAAGAAAGAAGAAAGAAAGAGAGAGAAAGAAAAGAGAGAGAGAGAGAGAGAAAGAAAGAAAGAAAGAAAGAAAGAAAGAAAGAAAGAAAGAAAGAGAAAGGAAAAAAAATCTATTCTCTTTCCATTAAATTGGTTTTGCACCTTTCTCAAAATCAGTTGAACAGGGACCAGCAGTTAGCGTAATGGCTATGTCGCTGGACTCCCACGTAGTCGACCGCGGTTTGAGTCCCGGACCCGGCGGCTTAAACTCACGCCGGGCGCGTGTGCATGCGTGCCCAAGATCCCGAGAGGAGAATGGAGGAGAAGGGATTGCAGCGTGGCCATCCCCCCTGGGGGGGTGATTTCCTGCTTTCTATCTCTCTGTCTCTCTCTGTCTGTCTGGCGAGCGCACGCGCCCTATAGCAAAAACCTCTCCAAAAAAAAGAAAAAACAAAAAAATCAGTTGAACATACTTGTGTGAGAGTATCTCTGGGTGGTCTATTCTGTTCCACTAATCTATTTCTACATCCCATACTGCCTTGATTATCATAGCTATAAAGTAAAATTTAATATCAAGCATAGCAATTCCTTCCACTACCTTATCATCTTTTTAGGGGTTTGTGTCTTTTCTTATAAATTTAGAATATGTGTGTCTATGTTTATAAAAGCTTGCTGGGATTATGAAATAATTGCATTTAATATATAAACCTATTTGGGTACTATAAATTGAAACTGGAAAAGTAAGCAAAAAATATTCTAGCATAGCAGAACAAAAACAGTTAATATTATAACATTGAGCAAAAATTAATAAATTAATCCAGGATAATTTCTCTACATGAGAAAATAGGTTATCTATATAAACATACATGTGGATATATGTGTGTGCATGCATGGGCATGGCATGTCTGGCTAGCAAAGTGCAACTGGTGAGTCTGTTAAAAACAAAAGAGTTCAAGAGTTAATTTTTTTTTTCTTTTTATTTTTTAATACTTTTGCTGTAGGGCATGTGTGGTCACCAGAGAGAGACTGAAAGAGGAAAAGTGACAAATCACTGACCCTGATTTCTTAGGAGGGATGGCCACATGGTAATCCTTCTTCTCCAATCTTCTCTCAGGATTTTGGGCACCATACATACCCAGCATGATTTTTCAAGCCGCTAGATCCAGGGCTCTGAAACCAGTAGGCCACGTGGGATTCAGTGCCTTAACCTCCATGCCACGTGCTGGCCCCAGAGTTAAATTTAATTACACAGTCATCATAGAGTACTGTTGTAATAAACCTAAAAATTGCTGCAATAGAAGTGTCAAATTTAGGGAACAATACTGGTACAGTGGCAAAACGTAACATATCGTGAAACTGACCTACATAGGAAGGTTTAAGGTTCACCCCAAGTAAACCGGACATATATATGCCAAATGGTCTGTGGCTGGCAGGAGCTGGAGGTAGATTATGTTCTTGAGACCTTGTTGGGACTGCTCGCTCTCTCTCTCTCTCTCTCTCTCTCTCTATCTTTTTTTCCTCAGGATTGCTTTTTGGGATCTTTTGGGATTCCACAAAAATGTTGGTTGTTTTTCCTATTTCTGTGAGAAATGTCACTGGTATTTTATATGTATTGTACTAAATCTGTAGATTGCTTTCAGTCATATAGGCAGGTTGACAATATTGATTCTTCCACTTAAGAACATGGGATGTCTTGCAATTTTCTGCATCCTATTCAATTTCCTTCATCAGTAGCTTAAAGTGTTTATTATGTAGCTAGTTTACTTCCTTGGATAAATTTATTCCCAGGTATGTTATTTTATTTGTACCTATCAATATTATAAATAGAATTGCTTTTTATATTTTTTCAATTATTTCATTATTGTGTATAAAGATGCTACTGATTTTGTATGTTAATTTTATATTCTGCAACTCTATTGAATTTGTTTATCAACTCTAAAAAGTTTTTGTGAGATATTTACGGTTTTCTATACATAAGATTGTATCATTTGAAAACAGACAATTTGACTACCTCCTATCCAATTTTGATACCATTTCTTTCTTTATCTTGCCTTATTGCTATGACTAGGACTTCTAGTACTATGTTGAATAAGAGTGGTGACATTGGATTTCCTTGTCTTCTTCTTCAGTACAACGATTGCTGTGGGTTTATCATATATAGCCTTTATTGTGTCATATGCTATGCCTTTACTATGAAAAGTAATCTATAGAAGAAAGGCAAATTCCTTCTGTACCTGGTTTGTTGAACATTTTTATCATAAAGGGACACTGAATTTTGTCAAAAGCTTTTTTCTGTATCTATAGAAATCATTATACGATTTTTGACCCTCATTTTGTTGATGTAGTGTATCACATTTATGGACACAAGCATACTGAGTCATAATTGCATCCCTGGGATAAAACCCATCTGGTTATGTCTTGTAATTATTTTATTGTGCTGTTGGAGTTGATTTGCTAGTATTTTGTAAAAGATTTTTGTACCAATGTCCGCTGAAGATACTGGTCTGTAGTTTTCTTGTTTTGTTGTGTTTTTGTCTGGTTTTAACATTAAGGTAACGCCAACTCAGAGTGATTTGAGTGGGTTCCTTCCACTTCAATTTTTTTAAATAGTTTGAGGAAAATTGGTATTAGATCTTTTGGAGAGGTTTTTGCTATAAGGTGTGTGTGCTCGCCAGAAAGACAGAGACAGACAGAGAGACAGAAAGTGAAATATCACCTTCGGGGGGATAGCCATTCTGCAATCGCTTCTCCTCCATTGTCCTCTCAGGGTCTTGGGCACGCACGCACACATACTCAGTGTGAGTTTAAGCCACCAGGTCTGGGACTCAAACTGTAGTCGAATACATGGGAGTCCAGCAGCATAGCCATTACACCAACTGCAGGTCATGGTATTAGATCTTTTTTAAAGGTTTTGTAAATTTAGTTGTGGCACCACCTGGTCCTGAGCTTTTTTGTTGTCATTGTGAGACCTTCTATTATTGATTTAATCTCATTGGTTGTTATTTGTCTGTTCAAGTCTTCTATTTCTTCTTGATTCAGCCTTGGTAGGTTGTATGTTTCCAGAAGTTTATCTACCTCATGTATAGTTTTAAGTTTGTTAGCATATGTAGTTGTTTATATTAGTCATTATTATTTTTTATTTCTGTGGTATCAATTGTAATGTCCTTTTTTATGTTTCTGATTTTATTTTGGTCTCCTCTCTTTTTTTTTCCCTTCATTAGTCAAGCTAATGGTTTGTCAATTTTATTTATCTTAAAAAAAAAACAAAACTAATTTTTAGTTCTTTTTTTGGTCTCAAATTTATTTCCCTTCTTATCTTTATTATTTTTTCTTTCTATCAGTTTTAAGG
Source organism: Tupaia tana (assembly GCA_026018925.1). Taxonomy (NCBI): domain Eukaryota; kingdom Metazoa; phylum Chordata; class Mammalia; order Scandentia; family Tupaiidae; genus Tupaia; species Tupaia tana. Next base: position 59,270,051 of record JAKSZU010000010.1, on the reverse strand, counting down.
CTCATTTGCTCTTGTTTTTCCAGTTCCTTGAGCTAGATTATTAGGGGGTTTATATGCAGTTTTTGTATGTTTAATTTTGGTAAAGAGATTTACTGCTAGCAATTTTCCTCTTAGAACTGCTTTGCTGTATCCCATAGATTTTGGTATATTGTGTTTTCATTTTCATTTGTTTCCATACATTTCTAAATTTCCCTCTGATTTCTTCTTTAATCCAGTGATGATTCAGTATTTTTTTTTTAGTTTCCATGTATTTGTATGATTCTGTTTCTCTTGTTAATTATTTATAGTTTTATTTTATTGTCACAAAGATAGTATAATTTCTTTTTTTTTGAGATTTTCTTTGTGCACTAACATGTAGTCTATCCTGGAGAATGATCCATATGCTGATAAGAAGAATATGTATTCTATAAATGTTGGGTGAAATGTTCTGTAGATCCATGTGGCGTTGACTTTGTTATAATAGTACTGCCTTTTCTTTGAGAATGGGTCAGCAGGAATAGAACTCTGGCAGGAAAGATATGCCTGCATGGAAATAAGTTGGGTTAGTAGTTTCCTAAAGTCATCTACTTTGAAAAGAAATGGAAAGATGAAAACAAATGATTTTATTAGAATATACTCTAAACTGCTAGGCAAGAATGAGGAAAGTAATATGACAATGGAGACTCTACAGCCAGAACCAATACAGTCCATAATAATGACCTGAGCTTAAATCTTCACTCACTGGGATTCCCACTGGCATAAAGCATCCTTGTCAAGTCTGGTACAGATAAAAACCAGTCACGAAAGAAGTGCTTTATTAGTCCCATGCTAACCAATCAGAAATAACCTATTACTGAAGCAGTGAAAACTCTGAGTAAAATTATCTTGTTAACTTTAGAGTTTATAATAGCCAGAAATGTGGCTACGGTATATTCCAAAAAGTTGAGAGAAAAGTGAGTATAATTCCATGGCCTCAAATATTATAATACATGACATTTTGAGAGGGTTTGAAGGTTCTCAAATAACAATAATATCAATTCTGTGATACTGTGTATAAAGAAGAATAATATAACTATACCTTGGACTGTATGAAATGCTAATATATAAAATGGGAAAAAATAACATAAAAATTAGAGCCTAGCACAGGATCTAACCCATAGATGTATTCAATTGAAGCTTTTTTATAGTAAAAGAATGAATGGATATTGTAAAATCAAAGATAGTCATGTAAAGGGTGGAGATATTATAAAGGTGGAGAGTTTAATAATAGTTCCCCTAATCATTCAGTCCAGAGATATTTAGTAAACCTTCATTATGTACTTTCCACTTGTAAGAACCTCATAGAGTAAGAAAGTGATATGTAAACAAAAACAAAAATTTATAAGAGAGGAAAGCAAGTACAAACAGATAATTGTTTAAAATGCTTCAGGAGCAGTGAAGAAGTTATGAACGCTGAAGACAGTGTGGAACAGGATGGAGGGGGAGAAGGGAAGAGTATAGAGAAGGAAAGCAGGAGAACAAATAGAGAGACATGACATTTATGAGACACAGAAAAGGTTTTATCTATGACCTGTTAATGATAATATATATAGTATTCCCAATTGGATTGGTCTGAGAAGTATTTCATGTTGGGTAACTTCTCATTAGAAGTCAAATTATGTATAGTGATCTGATATTTAAAAAATAATAATAATAAAATAATAATAATCTGAAAAAAATGAAAGCTATGTGCTACTGATGATGTGTATAGTGATGTCTTTGTCTTGACTGATATGCATGGTAATCATGCTGGAAAAGAAATATATGTGATTAAATGTAATATTAAAATAAGAAGTTTATAGAAAATGCATATTATGAAAAAACTATGCAAAGATATAATTTTTGGCACCAAAATAAACTGTGTTTTATTTCCATTTCTGCATGAACTTTTTGAAGTACTCTCTATTAAAACAAGCAACACACGGATCTAGTAGACATTCAGTAAGTTTTGTTGAATAAATGACTATATCAATAAAAAATAAAAATAAAATAAAAATGAAATGCTGTGGAAACAGGCCAAACTAGAGTTATTAACTAAATGTAACTGATTGGGACCAGCAGTTGGCGTAATGGTTATGTCACTGTACTTCCATGTAGTCGACAGCGGTTCGAGTACCAGATTTATTCAATTCAAGCTTTTTTATAGTAAAAAAACTTAAAATTCACCAGGCACATGTGCATGCATACTCAAGATCCCAAGAGAAGAATGGAGGAGACAGGATTGTGGCATGGCCATCCTTCCTGGGGAGTGATTTCTTGCTTTCTGTCTCTCTGTCTGTCTCTATCTTTCTGGTGAGCACATATGCTCTATAGCAAAAACTGCTCTGAAATAAATAAATAAATAAATAAATAAATAAATAAATAAAATGTAACTGAGGAAAAACTTTTATAAAAGGTTTTGCACATGTCCTTAAAATTTGAATAATTTTGAAGAATAGCTCAGATATAAAGTTATTTTTTTAATAATTCTTTATATAAGTTTTAAAAATAAGAAAAACATATACACTGTTTTAAAAACTGATGCTGAGAGGGCAGCATGTGGCATGGTGGTCCATGCGGTATGGACCTTCACGCAACTGACCACAGATCAAATCCCGGACCCAGTGGCTGGAAAATCACACTGGGTGTGTGTTCCTGTGTGCTCAAAATCCCAGGAGAAGAATGGAGAAGGAGGAACATGGTATGACCATCTCCCGTGGAGGGTGATTTCTCACTTTCCCTCTTTCTGTCTCTGTCTGTCTCTTACAAGTACATATGGTTAAAAAAAAAAAAAAAAGATAACAAGTTTAACAAGTTCAGAGAAAATATAAGCAGATAAATTGCTAACAGAAAGTCTAGAGAACTAAATTGTACCCTCCCTGGCCATTCACAAAGATGCAAGCATCCTATAAAAGTTGGGGGCAGCTAATACTATGAGAGAAATAATTTAATCTTTGATGTGATTCTTTCCTGTCCCCTTTACTCGTATTTCTACCCATTGACCTTGCTTTTATGAATCTTCCTCTAGCCTAGCAATTTTCAACCAGTGGTTTTAAACCCTGGCAGCTCATTAGAGTCACCAGAACTTTCACAAAAGACTTCCACCTGGGTTTATTCCCCAGGGGTTCCGATTCAATTGGTCTGGGGTTGGGGACCCTGTGCTTCTCATAGTGACTGATGCCCTTCAAAAAGACATCAGGAAAATCACTCTGTGGGAAATCACTCTGGTCTGCCATGGTGAATGAGTGTCTAACAGAAGAGAATAAAACAAATATCACAAAGAAAAATTAATGTCATGGAGTTCCATACAAGTTCAAATCTTAATAACTCATATACCATCATATGGAAGGAATTTACTTATGATAGTCCTGTGAATTGCAGCCTTGATCTTTAAGAAAGAGTTGAGGGCCAGCCTGTAGCATGGTGGTTAATGTAGCTGGATCCCACATAGCCAATTGCATGGTTTGAGTCCTGGATCTGGGGTCCTGAAAAGTGTGTGCATGAGTGCTCAAAATCCCGAGGGGAATGGAGGAAAAGGGATACAGCATGGCCATCCCCCTGGATGTTGCCATTTTCCCTCTCTCTGTTACTGTCTTCAGCGAGTGCACATACCTTATACCGAAACTTAAAACATTAATAATAATTTTAAAAATAAAAGAAAAAGCCCAACATGTAAATGCTACATCAAGATTAGGAAAAGTGGTCCTTAATTTATCTGAACAATAATGTGGAAACACTGGAAGGTTTTCTGGAGAGTATCGGCAAATTAAGATTTACACATTATAACAATCATTCCAGATACATTTAAGAAAATAGACTAGAGAAAGGTAAGAATAACTCCAGCCCTTTTGTTTGATAAACAACTTAACCATCAATACCATACATGGAGAAATAAGGGGGGAAATTCAGGCTAGGCAGTGAGATTAGACAGAAACATGACACATTCTTCTCTAGATATGTTGATTTGAAGGTACTTATATAACATAGCAGGGTGTATAAAAAATGAATAATCAAGAGAAAAAGAATTACATATGGGAAATATGTGTTTAAGATGCTTGCATATAGTTGTATTTTTTGGGGGGAGAGAGATATTTTTGATATAGATGTGTATGCTTGCTGGAGAAGTAGAGACAGAGACAGAAAGTGAGAAATCACTTCCTGGGGAGGATGGCCATGCCACAATTCCTTCTCCATTCTCCTCTCAGGATTTTGGGCACACATGCACTCAGAATGAGTTTCAGGTTGCCGGGTCCAGGACACGAACTGCAGTTGGCCATGTGGGAGTTCAGTTCTGTAAACCATTATGCCATTAGCTAGTCCCTATAGTTGGATTTTTACGTCAAAGGAATGGATAAGCTTTTCCAGGGAAGATGTGTAGAATTCTCCTTAGAAGAAAAGAGTCTAGAACACAATTTAAAAGAACACTAACATAAGCAATAGAAAAACATCCACAAAACACTTATTAGAAGATGACCAGAGAGGTAACAGGAAAACCACAAATCTACACTATAGTGGGTGTTATAGTTTGCATCATGTGTAGTTCCCCAACGTTTCTTATTTTGGAATTTGGCCTTAGTGGCTGGTGACTGAATGTTCCCTAGAAATTCTCATTAGGACTTAATTGTTTTGATTGTATTGTAAAAGGTATTAAGTGAAAACTTAATTTCTTCATGGTGTCCCAAGGCAAGGCCTTCGGTGTGATAATGTCATTAGAGTAGAGCCTCCTGATTGAGTTATGTCAGCTTATAAGCTGCAGGAAGGAGTTCAGACAGCAGGGAGAAAGCCACATGGACACAGACCATGCTCTGCCCTGCTGAAAGTTCTGCTTTCCACCATTTGTGATGCTTTGGGACTTCCCAGCCACCAGAATAATGTTATGAACTTCTATTTCTTTGTAACCCAATTCCAGCCCTCCCCAGTGGATTCAGCCCCTGGCCTGACACACTATCAGGCTAACTTCAGCAAATCTAGACCCTAGCATCAGGCTCAGGCCAGCTCCAGCACTAGGCTGGTATCCCTGATCTCAGTCACCAGCCTGGTATTCACAGACAGCCTGCAGACCTGCTCAGTGTGGCCAAGGCCTATAGCCCTCTGCCCCTTAGAGACTCAAGGTCCAGGCTTGAACCATAGACTCCAACACAGGACCAGCCTATCAAGATCCAGGCTCCAGGAAAATTCTCTGAGGACTTAGTTTCCAGGCTGGCTACTATGGCCCCTGTGAACCAGCCTACAGGTCGGGTCCCATAGCCATAGGATCTAGGACAGTCCGTGGCTCCAGGACCAGGCCAGTACCCATGAATCTAGGCTCCAGACTGGGTCCTGTGGATGTAGGCTACACTCCTGCCCCATTACCAGGTCAGTCCTTGTGAACCAGGCTAAAGACAAACTCCCTGTGAATAAAAGCACCAGTTCTATCCAGTGTATATCAGCTATAAGCCCAGTCTCAAGGACCCAGGGCCAGGTTCACCACCTGCTGATCCAGCCACCAGGACAGCCTGCCAAAGAACTCCAGCAGCAAGCCATGGACCATGCCAGACAGCTTTTCCAGAATCTTTGGATAGACTGAGTGATAAAGGGCTGTTCCACACAAATACAGTCTATAACAACTAGAATGAGTTCCTACTTCTTCAAATGAACAGACATCACTGTAGGGCAACAAGGAACATGAAAAACTTAGGAGATATAGTGCAACCTCAAAACCATCATTTCTCAGTAGCTGACCCCAAATAAATGGAGATATGTGAATTACCTGATAAATAATTCAAAATTAACTGCTTTTAAGAAACCTCAGTTGAACTTCAACAAAATACAGAGAAACAATTCAATAAAACCAGTAAAACAACAAATGAACAAAGCAAGAAATTTAGCAGTGATTAAGATTAATATTTTTTTATTGCCAGAAGGTAAGAGCACTCACCACAGAGAGGGAGAGAAAGCGCATGCATGCACACACATGCACACAAACACACACACACACACACACACACACACACACGAGGGCATGGTCATGCTACAATCCCTTCTCCATTTCTCTATCCTGTTGAAATTTTGGACCTAGACTCACACTCAAACCTGGCATGTTTTTAAGCTGGCTGTGGCTCAAGACATATGATTGGCTATGTAGGATCTGGCTCTCTTAACCACTAGACCATGGGGCTGACCCAAAATTATTTAAAAAAAAAAATCAGACAAAAAAATCTATAGCTGAAAATAAAATTATTAAAATGAAAATACAATAGATAGCATCAACAGCAAAACTAATTAGGTAGAAGAAAAAAAGTATAAACTCAACAGAATATGTGAAAATAATAAAAAAAGGAATCACAAAATCTCATGAAATTGATGAGACAAGATAAAAAAAATAGTTGAGTTAGAAGAATTTAAGAAGAAAGAGACAAAAGGGTGGAAAGCTTATTTAATGACATGGTAGCAGAGGACCTGACAATGGAGTGGTGATTAAGGTTTTTGGATCCCGCATGGCCAACTGCACGGTTCCAGTCCCAGACCTAGTGGTTTGAAAAACACACTGGGGGCATGTGCATGTTTGCTCAAAATCCCAAGAGAAGAACAGAGGAAAAAGGATTAAGGTTTGGTCATCCCTCCGAAGAAGTGCCATCTAACTTTCCCTCTCTGTCTCTTTCTAGCAAGTGCACATGCCGTATAGCAAAACTAAAATAAAATCAAAAAAAAAAAAAAAAGAAATAGTAACAGAAATAATACTCAGGTATAGGAAGGTCAGATGTCTTCGATTAGATTCGATCCCATCAAGACTGTCAAAAACCAAACTGTCAACAAGATATAACATAATCAATATGTCAAAAATCAAAGACAAAAAAACGAATCCTGAAAGCAAAAAAAAAAAAATCATATATAGCAGAATTTCAATAAGGCTAGCAATGGATTTCTCAGCAGAGATCTTACAAGCTAGGAGAGAGTGAGCTGATACATTCCAAGAGCTAAAGGAAAAAAACTGCCTGGCAAAACTTTTTCAGACATGAGCTTTTGTTTCCTAGATAAACAAAAGCTGAGGGAGTTTATTACCAACAGACTTGTCAAGCCCAAAATGCTGCAGGAAAATTTTCAAGCTAAAAGTACAGAATACATATCATATGAACGTATAAAACACTAATAAAAATAAGTACACAATCAAATTCATAATAACACTGTAATGAAGGTAAACAGTGATAGTACTATAAATCACTTATATCTTTAGTATGAAGGTTAAAAACAAAACTATTAACAATAATAATAGCTATAATTTGTTAAGAGAAACACAATATGAAGAAGATGTAAATTGTGGATTAGCAGATGGCATGGAGGTTAAGGTGCTGAATTCCCATATGCCCAACCATGTTCAAGTCCCAGACGGGGTGGCTTGAAAATCATGCCAGGCATGTGTGTATGCATGCCCAAAATCACAACAGGAGAATGGAGAAAGGATTGCAGCATGCCCTCACCAGGAGGTGATTTCTCACTTTCTCTTTCTCTGTGTCTCTCTAGTGAGTAAACATACCCTAAGGCAAAAATATTTTTAAAAGACGTAAATTATAACTTAAAAAAAAAAAAAACAACCTTGCGACACAGCAGTAAAATGTGATGCTCTGGCGTGGCCATCCCCCCGGGGGTTGATTTCTCACTTTCTGTCTCTCTGTCTCTCTCTGTCTTTCTGGCGAGCGCACACACCCTATGGCATAAACCTCTCCAAAAAAAAAAAAAAAAAAGGAAAAAGAAAAAGTTAAAGGGACCAGCAGTTAGCATAATGGCTATGTCACTGGACTCCCATGTAGTCCACCGCGGTTCGAGTCCTGGACTCCAGTTTAAACTCACTCCAGGCGCGTGTGCGTGCATGCCCAAGATCCCAAGAGGAGAATGGAGGAGAAGGGATTGCAGTGTGGGCATCCCCCCTGGGGAGTGATTTCTTGCTTTCTGTCTCTCTATCTCTCTCTCTGTCTTTCTGGCTAGCGCACGTGCCCTGTAGTAAAAACCTCTCCAAAAAAAAAAAAAGTGATGCTGTATGAGGCAATCTTACATAGGAAGGTTCCCAGACCTAGTCCAGAGGCTTCCCTGAGGACACAGGGGATGTGCTTGTCCATGATCCAAGGCTGGCGTTATTATCTTCTCAGATCGTCACAAGAAAAAAGTTGAGTATAATATAGCAAAATATTCTGAGAGAGAGCAACCACATTCACATAACTTTTATTTTAATATATTACTAGAATTGTTCATTTTATTACTACTGTTAATCTTTTATTGTACCTTTTACTATTAACCTTTTATTGTGCTGACAGATTAAACTTTACTGTAGGTATGTATATATGGGAAAAAATAGTGGATAAAAGGCTTCATATTACCCAGGATTTAAGGCTCTTCCTAAGGGTCTTGGAATGTATCCTTCTCAGCTAAGGGGCGACTGCTGTATAAGCATTAACTTTAGTTTCAAGTCCATGCAGCAGAAGGCTGAGACTTGCAGAAAAGCAAATAGTGTTCATTAATAGAAATAAATATTTCTATTATTAAGTAATAACAGAAATAAATTACCTAAAGCTCATATCTGTCATACAAATAGTAGAAGTAGAAGCCAGCAGTGGCGTGGAGGTTAAGGCATCTGGATCTCACATGGCTGACATCTCACTTCTAGTCACAAACCCAGTGGCTTAAAATGATGCCGGTTACATGTGAATGCATCCCTAAAATCCTGAGAGGAGAACGGAGTAGAAGGAATTGTGGTGTTGCCATCCTTCCTGGGAAAGTGACTTCTCAGTTTCCCTCTCTTTACTCTGTCTCTCATAGGCAAGTGTATGTAACCTACAGCAAACTAAAAATAAATAGATAGATATAAATAGATGATAGATAGATATAGATAGAAGTAGTAATAGTAATCATTTATTAAGTACTTATTGTTTTCTTGTGTTAAGTGTTTTACATGAAATAAAGTATCATAAGTAGTAGGTATTGCTATTATTTTCAGTGTTCCAGTGAGGAAACAAAGCATGGAAAAGATTAATAATTTTCCCTAAATCAAGCAGCTACCCAGTGGCAGAATTTTAAACAGGGATCTGATGCATGTCCAGAGGAAAGTGAGCAGGACATTAAAGGGTCCAGAATCTCTGATATGAGAAAGAATTAGATAAGATTGAAGATATTTGGCCTAAATAAGACAGGCAGCAGCAAATAACTGTTGCTTCCATACTTACAGAGTTGCCATATGGAAAAGGAATTAGACTTTAATATTATGTAGCTTCAGGGAGCAGAACTAAAACTAATATGCAGAAGCTGCAAGGAGGTAGATTTCAGCTGGAAAGAATGAATTTAGTAGCCATGAGAAATATGGGTAAATTAGAAGGAGCAGCCTCATGAAGTGAAGTTCCAGTGACTGAGGAGTTTGTGCCCAGGAAAGGTATGTCTGGGAGAGAGTTTGGCAGGGAAGACAGGCTGGCTTAGGTGAAGTTCAACACCTATTCTAACACTGAAAGTCTACCTTAGTGTGCATTTTATTAACCCACAATAAACATTTACGTTTTTATTTTCTCCCCAGAGTAAGAACGTTGGCAGATACATAAAGCATTTGGATCCATGTTACGGCAATATTTGGATATTATAGATAAGAAATAATGCTGTGCCAGACTGCTGGATCTGGCTTTTCAATTGCTGGAGGGGCTCTAATAATTCAGATGGCAGAGAGAGAGAGAGAGAAAGAGCTTCTTTTAGCTTGCAATTCAACCCCTTCCCAAGAGCAGACAAATATTCTTTGTAAATAATTGTAAAACTGTATTCTCCCCAAATTATCTTTTTTGAAGCTTTTAAAAGATAATCCATATTTCCCCCATATTTATTCACACTCTCAAATATTTGTGCAAAGAGCTTAAATAAGAAATTGTGAAGGTCTCCTCCATGCAGAGGTCAGTTTTTCTGGTGCAATGTCAGTTTTAACGTGATTTTCTTCTCTCTCTCTTTTCAGAGAATGGCAAGATGGTCTGTGCTTGGACCTAATGCCAAGAGAAGGCCCATGCTGTATTTCATTTGATATATTTTAGCCTTGATTTTGCTGCTAGCTTATTGAAAAGATGAATATTCTCTACGGATTTTAGATAACAGATCTTGAGTTTTGATCCTGGCCTGCCTTAGGGAACCTGTCCTTATAAAGTAGATATCATTTTTCAGTCTTAGCAACTAGACTGTGTCCTTTCTCCTGTTCTTTAATGTGTGTTTTGTTTGTTTGTTTGTTTGTTTGGGTTGTTAGGATGCCAAACTGAGGAACAAACATGCCAACTCATCACGATCCATCAGTATTAAATGCAGCCACTACTACATATACAAACTCTTGTAAAGATAACCATGATATTTTGAAGCCAGTGGTAAACTCTTGACTCATTATTTCAGGAATTTCTTTCCTTGAATTGTCTTCTTCTGTAAGAGCTATCAATTTCTCTCGAATATGGCCCTTTTTAGTGGGCAATATACTTGCATACTTATATACTTTATAAGGTATACTACATGTACCTTATAAACCACTGCATGCCTGCCTGTTTATAAATTTCATTTTATTATTTGACTATATACTTCTACCCATTTGTCAGTAATGTCACATACAGTATTTCTAGTCACCAAATAATGTTCAAAACTGTCTCAGAAATTTTGTTACCTGGAAACTAGATTATTGTTTTACTCTTTCCTTCAAATTATTACAAAACTATTGTATAGGAGAGGCAGTCATGCAATTAGGCCAAAGTTATTAAGAATTCTAGGGGAAATTGCCCATGGCAATATTATAGCTGAAATATTCACATTTAAGTCTCTAATCTTTTTTGCCAATTGTTGGAAGTAAAACCAATCAGGCATTTTGGCAGTGAGCAGCTGTAATATAAAACAAAGATGGAACTATGCATACTCACCATGACGATCTGTATCCCTTTCAATTTATAATACTCTGTGAACAGGGAGAGAATAGTTTCGTCTTGCGTTTCCACAACTTTCACCTTACTCTGGTATCTTGTCTAGAAGGACCAGGTTTGATTTCTGATTCTATCTCTTGTCAGCATGAGGTAAGCTCTTGTTCTCTTTTTCTTCATCTCTAGGCCTCCATGCTTCATTTGTAAAACCACAGGATGGATCGAATAATATATAAAATCCTATCTAACTCTATAATTTTGTTTATATAAGATACTATTTCTTGATTAGCAATTAAGAAAAAATGAATAACAATTTAAATGATACAGTAATCAAAATATATACCTAAAAAGATATGGGAGAATTAACAATTTCTTTTAATCCCTGAACAACTCAGCAGTGAAATTATTCTGCTTCCATAGAAATATAAGAGAGAAGAGCAGCCTTCTGTGTTATCTTGTTTAAAAATATTTTTTAGAATTATTTTATTTATTATTATTCCTATTTAATTCACTAAAAGGCACATGAGCTCACCAGAGAGAGAACCAGAGAGAGAGAGAGAATGAAAGTGAGAAAGTAAGCCCCCAGGTCCAGGACTCGAACCACAGTTGGTCATATGGGAGTCCAGCGCCTTAACCATGCCACCTGCTGGCCTCCTGTGTTATCTTTCTGACAAACCCAGTGACTGAGACCACAGTCAAGCACCCATATTTTAGAGTTAACATGCAACCAAAATGAGTAAAACTTGAGAACATGTATAAAAAATAAGGTGTAGTCTGATCATTTTGCAGCCTGGTTATCTCTGTGTTTATTTTCTTCTTATTCTCATTCATTCATTTGCTCAACATGCATTCATTACACAAATGTTGACTGAATATTTACAACATATTTGAAGTTATTCTAAGAACAGCACTATAACATTAAATAATGAACTTTTCCAGCTCTTGCAGAGCTTATTTTATGTAAGGAGACACAAATAATTTAAGAAAATACACACAAATATATTGAGTCGTCAGAAAAGTCAAGACACATTTTTGCATAGAAAAAAAAAATATGTCATGACTTTTCCAATAACCCAATAGTTCTATTTCAAGTAGATAAACCATGTGAAACTAAAAAATAGTAAATAAAGCAGAATAGGATATGACAGACTAAAGCTATTTGAAGAGGGAGAGAAAGCCTCTCTGAGGAGATAATTTTGACCTACGTGAAGTGAGGGAGAAAAATATACCAAAATTTCTTAAATAAGCTTAAATTTTGTCAACTTAGTAACCAAGATCTTTGCTTCCACTGTACAGTTGGTCCTTTGTATCTATAGGTTCTCCATGTACAGATTTGTCCAACTATACATCAGAAATACATTGTCGTGGGGGAAAAGCAGATGATTTAATGTCACTGGACTCCCTTGTAGTCAACAGCAGTTAGAGTCCCAGATCTGGTGACTTAAAATTCACACCAAGCGGGTAAAGCATGCCCAAGATTCCCAAGAAGAGATTCGGGTGTGGCCATCATCCCTGGAGGGTGATTTCTTGCTTTCTGTTTTTCTGTCTCTCTGGCGAGTGCACACTCCCTATAGCAAAAATCTCTCTACAAATAAAAAAAAAAAAAAAAAAAAAAAAGTTGCTGCTTACTTAAGAAAAAAAATGCTGTTGCTGAATTGTCTTAGGTAGTTAGACCTTCAATGGTTTCATTTGTACTAAACAAACATGTACAGACATTTTGCTGTTATTATTCCTTTTCTTTTTTTGCATTTTGTTATAATGTGTGTGCACTTGCCTGTGAAAGCACCCTTCATGGGGAATGGTCATGCCACTATCCCTTCCACTTCATCTCTCTTCTTTTGAAATCTTAGGCATACATATTCTCTCATTTTTCAAGAGAGATTTTTGCTATAGGGCATGTGCACTTGCCAGGAGAAATAAAGAGACAGAAAGCTAAAAACTCCCTCTGGGAGGATGGCCATGCCACAATCCCTTCATTTCCGTTCTGCTCCCAAGATCTTGATCATACACACACACGCGCCTGGCATGAGTCTGAAGCTACCTGGTCTGGGACTCAAACTGTGGATGATCATGTAGGAGTTCAGTGACATAACCGCTATGCCATCTGTTGGCCCCAACTCCTGGTGTGTGTCTATAGCTGGTGGGTCTAAGACTTGAACTGCACAGTTGAACATATGAGATCTAACCACCTTAATCATCATGCCACCAGCCAACCATGTTTTTTGTTTTATTTATTTATTTATTCATTTATTTATTCATTTATTTATTTATTTATTTATTTATTTTAATTCATGAAGCCTAACTTGTGATATGCCCAAAACTCTAGTCTAAGGTAGTTGGGACATCCATAATCCCGAAGGATAGCCTTCAGTACTGTAGTTATCAAAGCTATTCTAGTGAGACAAGATTATTACAGTGAACCTTGTAAAAATCAGTGACCAACTTGCTATCTCAGAAACAGGTGATCAGTTACAAAAGGGCCCTGATAAGAAAATACAAATGCATACAAAATTTATTCTAGCAGATCTTATTTATGATGTGAGCCACAATACAGTTTTATGACATGAGTCTTTATTTATTGGGTTGTCAGGAAAGATATGACACATCTTGCACAAAAAATTACGTCATGACTTTTCTGACAACCCAATAGACTGATATAAGAAATAGCCACATGAAGAATTTTCTTCTTCTATAAAACAATTATTTCAGATATCTATTATACTCTTGAACAATACTTGTGGAATGGTTCAAGCAATAATATTCTTCCCTGAGATTGCAGGTTGTTTAGGTGAGGAAATAAAAAATAGTAGAAAATATCAGACAGATAGTCTCTTAAAAACTGTATGAGTTTACAAAAGTAAACTGTTGGCCTCAAATCTTTCTTCTGAAAACTGAAAAACATAATACCAAAAATTGGGATTAACTGAGATAGCACTTAAAATATACCATGAATAAATATACCAAGAGTATACCAGAAAATTACTTTTCTTCTCCTCTTGTTTAAGGTTTTAGTTGTTGTGGTTTGGTTTCATTTGGCTTGGTTTGGTACAACGAGGAGGGTTAACTTTGTTAGTGAAGTAGAGGTACCCAAGGTATCACTTAGTATTTTTTAATAGAAATAGAACAGGACTTTGAAAAAGGGCAAATAAATAACCGTAATAATAATAAAATGTAGCTGAGTAGAGTAGCATTTAAGGCCATAAGAATTAGAGGCACCCCACAATCCCAGGTTCAAATCTAAACTCTCTTTTTTTCCTCTCTTGTAAGTTTTGTGATGTAGAAGATTTCAGGAGGAAACTGGAAGAGAAAAGCCTGTGGTTTGGCCATCCCTTCTGGGGGATGATTTCTCACTGTTCTCTAACTATCTCTTTCTACCTCTGGTAAGTACATGGATCCTATGGCAAAATACTTTTAAGAAGAACAACATTGCTTCAGTCCTATTAGACCATTCATATCACTATTTTCAGTTCCACAAATTTAAGATGCTAATGTCATTTTATTTTTAATCTTCATAAAACATTTATATTGGTTTAAAATTACTTCATAAGTCAAAAGAAGTAAGTCTTAAGAAATAAAGACTACCCTTTTTTCTCCAAGGTTTTGATAAGTATACCCACCATTCCCCCCAAATAAAATAACCACCAAAAGAAAAACATGTACACCTTAGCTACTGCTGCTAGAAGGTCAAATTTTATTAGCCAAAGGTTGTTAATTCAGTCTTTGTCACTGAAGAGCTTAGCATAAAATCTGCTGAGAGTCTACCAACATCATGAATGTTCCCAGAGAGATGGTGAGAGCAGCAAGGTAAGAGATTTAAGTATTTCAACATTTCTTAGTGAAAATGTTAAACAGTTGTATCAGCCATTTGGCAAATTTACCATCCAGCCCAGAAGTCAGTTTCATGTAGCTTCAGAAGTCTGTTTTTAAACATGGTGCATTGCTCACCATCTACATATGTCGTGAAATGACTAAGAGCTGGCCACCATTAGTGACCCCTGCATTTGCAAGTGAGAAATCCAAGAACTTCAGCAAGTAGAAAACATATGTTTAAAAATGATTCATTGTTTATCTAAAAATCAAATATAAAGAGGTGTCCTATATTTTATCTGGCAGACTCAATTTATGGGGAAAATATATTCTCCTAAAATTCTGCTACTAAACTACTACTTTCTGATGATTTCTTAGGACTGTGGGGACATTAGTATCTATAACAATATTAACTAGCAAATGTACTAAAACATTTATTTCTTGCAATAACAAAACCTATAATGTTTGCTGACTGGTCTCTCTGAATGCACAATCACAAACTATAAGAGATTACTTAGTGTGGACCTTCAATCCTGTTATATTTTTCCAGAACTTTCCCACTCATCATCCAGGAAGACCATGTCCTAACTTTTCTTCTCTCCTTAAATATATGACAGACCTAACATCATCTTCTATTTTTGCAGGTAAACTTGCTTCCCCTTTTAATAAGAACAGAAGCAACTGGAAGAGTTCTTCCACATTCTCTCTCAGCATCCATTCCTGCCCCTATGTCTATGTCGCCTTGTATGTTTTCTTTCTCTCTCAGTTCTAAGGCCAAGACCTTCTTTAATGACTAACTTCCATCTCCTCTTGCCTCTCAGGAATTTTATAATTGTTGTTTGCCTTTCCTTCGAAATCAGCACTTTTACCTTCTCTAATGAATTATTTATTCTCAGTCATGTCATAATATTTCTATCTTAAAAAATAATAAATAAATTGATGGGGAAATGGAGGGAGGGAGAGGGAAAGAAAGTTACCAAAAAAAAAAAAAAAATATAAAAATATATATATATATATATATATATATATAGGCCTCCTTTAGGCTCATACCTCCCTTCAGCTGTGATCTCATTTCTGCTTCCTCCTTTACATAAATACTTCTTTAAAGATTTACCTATGTAGGGCCAAATGGTCATGCAGTGGTAAAATACTATGCTCTGCCAGACTGGCCAACAGGGTGGAGTTCTGGGTTCACGTATAGAGACCTCCCTGAGTACCTCAGGCACATGCGTATCCATTATCCACAGCTGGCTGAGGCTTGGAGTGGATTGTGGCATCAAGACCTTGCTGGGGGTGCTGTCTCTCTGCCTCTGTCTTTTTTGTCTCTCTCTCTCATGGAAGAAATAATTTTTATAAAAAAAGATTTATCTATACTTACTATTTTTAATTCATTCCATGGTTCCTCTTCTCTCAGACCTATTCCAGTCAGGAATTTGGCTCTCTCTCTCTCACTGAGAGTGCTCCTGTCTAGTTCCCCAATGACCTCCACTGAGCAAATTTAATGTCCCATTTTCAATCCTCACTTTCTTTGTTACATAAGGTTCCTAGGGATGCTATAAGGAAGTACCACACATGGGTTGGCCTACAACCACAGTTCTGAAGATAATTAAGATGTAGGAAAGGCCATGCACTCTCTGATCCTTCCTTACTTCTTCCTAATTTCCCATGCTTTGCCAGCAATTTCTAGCTTCCCTTGACTGGCAGATACAAAACTCCAATCTCTACCTTTATCATGATTTGTTTTTTTCTGTGTCTCTCTGTCTTTACATGGTTGTCTTATTATAAGGTCATTAGTCTTGGTGGATTGTGGGCCCACCTTACACCAATGTTATCTCATTGAACTAATTGCATGTATAATAAACCTATTTCCAAACATACCTTTTTGTGGGGGGAGAGGGGGGAGGAGACATATTTCAATCTTGACTACCAACAATATTTGATACAGTTGATCACTTACGTTCCTTCAAACATATCTCTCACTTGACTTCAGGAAACCATATATTCTTTGTTTCTCCTCCTTTATAGACATTTCTTTATTTATTTTGCTGGTTTCTTTCCTCTCCCTAACTTCAGAACAGTGGAACACACTAAGTCTTAGTCTTCGGGTCCTTTTTACCCTTGATCAATCTTGACTGCCTAGATCTCACCAATTTTTGTGGCCTTATCTCTATCCAGACCCTTTCCCTTGAAATGTAAATCTGTATGTTCAAGTTCTTATTTTATATCTTCATGTGAAGGCTATTTTCATCTCAAACTTAGTATGTTCAAGTCTAAATATCTGATAATGTCTACCAAATGTTCTGCTTCTACAACCTTACAAATCTCAAAAATGGTTACTTCACCCTTCTGGGTGTGTTGTGTGTGTGTGTGTGTGTGTGTGTGTATTATATATGATAATCTCTCTTTTCTCCCTCAGTAGTACCACAGGACTCTTTTCCTGCTTTACTTCTCATAGTGGTCCAAATACCATCTGACATACTGAGAGCATATTTTGTTTTTAATCTCTCTTATTTGTTGCATTTTTCTCTCTCTCTCAAACTAGGTTCTAAGAAAACTGAAATTTTTGTTCTATTTTCTATTTCTGTGACAAAAAAAAAAAAATGGAATCTTCGAATCGTTCAGAAAAAATCTATGTGGATGGCCTTATAGCATTGTGCTGAAGTGAGCAGGACCCTACATGCCTGAATGCAACTTAAATCCCAGCCCCAAGGGTTTGAAAACACAAAGAGAGTATGTGCATGCCTAAAATCCCCACAGAATAGAAAGTGGAAAAGAAAGGATTGTGGCATGTCCATGCCTCACTGAGACATGCTTTCTCCCCTTCTCTCTCCCTCTCTCTCTCTCTGGCAAGTGCATATGCTCTCTGGCAATTAAAAGAAGGGACCAGCAGAATGCATAGTGGGTACCTTGCTAGACTCCCACATAGTTGACCGTAGTTTTGAGTCCCGGGCTTGGCAGCTTGAAAATCATGCCGGGCACATGTGCATGCGTGCCCAAGATCCCAAGAGGAGAATAGAGGAGAAGGGATTGAGGCACGGCCATCCCCCGGGGGTGATTTCTTAAATTCTCTCTCACCATCTATCTCTCTTTCTCTCTCTCTCTCTCTCTCTCTCTCTCTCTCTCTCTCTCTCTCTCTCTCTCTCCTGTAAATGCACATGCCTTAAGACAAAAATCTCTTAGAAAAAAAGTTATGAAAAATTAATTATAGTTCAATTTTGCACACCAAGTTCAACTTGGTGTAACCAGTGAATGCTTACAACAAAACAAATAAAAATTATCTTCTAGAAGCAGAAAACTATGAATACTTAAGAAATCTTACTTAAGAATTAGGAGTCATTATACTATTTGAATTAAATATGGTTTTCTTTCATTATTATTATTGTTATTAGTCTCCAAAGAATATTTTCTGGTTGGACAGACTCCTAATACCTATATATTCTCTCCTCTATCACCTTAAAAAGTGAAATTCTTTGCTGGTTAATCTTTTGTCCCCCTTATTATATGATCATACTGTACACTCATTTCAACATAAAATTTAGCCTATACCTCTCCTGCCAAATGTCTTCAGTACTAATTTTATATTTAATATTAATTTTTTATCATATACAAAAGGTTAATCTTTTATACAAAAGGTTAATCTTTATTCTCTGTCCTGTTGAATACTTATCAGAAGTTTAATCTCCCCCAGACACTTTTCTATGAATATTTATAGGGTTGACATTGAATAATAAAATGAAATCCCCTGATTGTCTTGCCCTGTCACATCTCAAATAGTTAAAAAAAAAAAAGTGTCAATCAGTTTCATAGCACGAACCAAGTCACATATTTGAGCACAGCTTAAGACCCTAAATTTACCCACCATAAAAGAAATAATTTTAGAGGCTTTTTGGAGTTAGGTAAGTAATTGGTAGACCCCTTCCTAGGTATTGGCCCCACCTCTGTTCCGAGAGGAACAGTTCCTGGCCTCTGATCTAGATGTGGGGTCAAACAAAACCTTGACAGGTTTTTTGGGAGACTACAGATGTAGGCTAGTCATCTTTGGTGCCATGATTACAACAGGCCTGAAATCTGAGAGCATGACTCTTAACTAAGTGGAATAATCCAGGTATGTTATGTTTTTCCTGCTCCTCCTGGTGGGAGGAAGAACATAGCAATCTGCTCAGATGCTGCTATTGCTTGAAAGAAAAATCCTATGGGAAAAATATTTCCCACCCTCCCTCCTGGGAAATGTTTGTTTGAATAGCTCCTTTTGAAGTTCTCTGACAATATTGTTCGATTTTGTCCTTACAACAACACTGTAAAGCTTTGCTTCTCAACCCTGCCTGCACATCTGAATCACTGGAAGAGATTAAAAAGGAAAATAATAGAGATCCAGGCTATCCTACAACCGAGTTAGGGCCCAGTTACTATTTCTCTGTTATAGGGACTCTCCCAGTGATGCTAATACACGTTGAGGATTAAGAATTACATGGGAGGGGCAGGGGAGGGAAAAAAAAAAAAGATTGGCTGGGTCAATGTTGTCATTCCAATTTACAGGAAAGGGAACTGAGGTCACAGAGGTGACTTATCCAAAGTCACACCACCAATATAAGATCTTCTCTTTCTGTTATATATATCACAGTGCCCCTCTAACCTCCCAAAGCTTCCCTGTCACAGGCAACTATTCAGCACTCTTAGCTAATGAAGCATGCCTGAGCTTACAGGAGACAAGTGAACTAACTGGGACTAAATTGAGTGTAGGAAAGGTTCATGGAAAACAGTTGTTCATTATGTTATAGTCCAATTCCTCCAGTTTAATTAATCATTAGATTATAGCCAGATCTTTCAGGGTGTGAAACTGAGGCAATGATACCAAGTAAACACCGATAATAATAACAAAAACAACTCTCTTGGTACTTTACATGATAAAAGCTTATGTATATTATAATTTCAATAATGATTCCCACAAATCAAAAACTGCACAGCTTTATCCTGGTCTTTATTTTAAAACACTTTTTGATTTCAAACACTCTATGCATAGGCTTAAATCTTAGCCAAGTAAACGTCTCAGAATCTTTACTCAATCATGAATTGGAAAAAGTCAACTGACAGATTCTTATAAACGCTGTCTAACTTCCCTAATGTGAGAGGATTCAAAGGTATACTAATAAATATGAAAAACCCCACTATGGAAAGATAACAGTGGCAAAGACTCCTGACTAGCAGTATCTTTATATAATAGTAACTTCATTTTTTTTCTTAAATCATAAACACCTCTTTTGTTTCTTTTCTTAAACCACATTTTGGAGTACTGTATCCTCTAAGTTTATCCAAATATGTCTTATCCTTCATGACTCATTTCATGTCTTGTTGCCCAAATTGACAGAATTTCAGGAACAGAAGGAATCTCAAGACCATATCATCATCTGAGACTTTGAATCTTCTCTACCATGTTTCCCACCAGAGCATCAAGTATACAGAGTCTATCTAGTGAGAAATATTGTGTTCTTCATGAATCAGCCTGCTCCATCTTCAAATACTTTGTATTAAGTGATATAATATTTAGCTAACATATATTTTCCTAAATCAGCTGTTCAATAATTAGATCCCTGTTTTTATATAAAAAAAAATCTCATATATTTTAAGGTAGGTATAAGGACCTCATAAGTTCCATTTTTCCCAGGATAAATGTTTTCTGCTTTAAAAAAATTCTCCTTGTGGGACCAGCAGTTGGCGTAATGGCTATGTCTCTGGACTCCCATGTAGTCGACCACAGTTCGAGTCCCAGATCCAGTGGCTTAAACTCAAGCTGGGTGCGTGTGTGATCCTGAGAGGAGAATGAAGGAGAAGAGATTGTAGCATGGCCATCCCCCCTTGGGGGGGAGGTGATTTCTTGCTTTCTATCTCTCTGTCTCTCTTGTCTTTCTGGCAAGCGCATGTGCCCTATAGCAAAAACCTCTCCAAAAAAAAATTCCCCTTGTCATGCCATCTAAAGTGTTCTCCTTTGAATACCATCCAGTTCTGAAATAGCTTATAATGTGGAATTGAGAATTGAACATATTATATTTAAAACTGCTAAGAATAATAGACTTTTATTTCCCTCATTCTAGAATATTCTTTATTAATAAAACTTATGAATTCTCAACCAGAGTGATAATGATCTAGAAAATGTAAAAAATGGTTCTTGAGAGGAAAAAACATAATGTTTATGTGTGAATTACAGATATAAATAAAAGTACAGTAATAGATATACCATGCACTTAAATATCTGAGAATTTCATTAGGGAAATAACAAAAGTATTTTTAGGAACTTTTAAAGGGGCAATTACAGAAAGGCATTGAGAAAGAGTGATAGAACCTAAAATCAAACTAGAATGCTGACTGTTTTATCAGCAGCATCATGCAAAATTATATGACTTTGATAATATAGTCAAACAAAATCCTAAAGGCTATTTCATTTGTATGGCTACTAAGAGTAATACATCTCCACTATATTGTGGTTTCTAGTACATTTATTCATTTGCTTAGTTGGTTTTGGTTTTTAAAGAGTGTCATTTTTTTTGTTTAGTTTTAAATACAAGAACACAAGTTAAAATTTTTTCTTAATAAAAGTTTCCTGTTAGGTTTTCTCTTTTCTTGCCTTTTCAGATATTTTAGAATTTAAATACATTAATTTTTCTTTGAAACTCTGGTTATTTGCCAATTTTATCTCCTATCTTCAAGATTGCTCATGCCCATAGTTTGCAGAAACAATGTTGAAGAGAGTAAGACTGTTATCTTACACACACTCCCTCCATTCTGTGTTAAAGTACTAATCACCATACTTTAACACTTTTCCATCCAGTTATTAATATGACTAATTGCACATTTTCTTGCATAAAATTCACTTTTTAAATTTTGTTCATTAGTGTACTATGAGAAACCTCGTCAAATATCTCATAGAAATTCACTGTTTAGGAGGGGTGGTTTGTTTTTGTGGTTTTGTTTTGCTACAGGGCACATGTGTTAGCTGGAGAGAGACAGAGACAATAAGAGAGAAAGTGAGAAATCAACCCCCCCACACCCTGCGGGAATGGCCATGTCACAATCTCTTCTCCTCCATTCTCCTCTCAGGATTTTAGGCATACATGCATGCATGCCCAGCATGATTTTCAAGCTTCCAGGTCTGGGACTCAAACCACAGTTGACCATGTGGGAGTCCAGCACCTTACCCACCAGGCCAACTGTTGGCCCAATAATCCACTTTATGTAACAGACTAGCAACACAAGCAAGTATCCTGTAATTCTGTGCTGGCTCACTGATTATTTCCTTTTCTCTATACTTAAAGGCCTCTTTCTAAGACTCTATAAAGGCATCATGTCTAGCACAGATTATATATCTTATTGATTAAAATTTTTTTCTATCAATATAATAATAATTGTCAGTTATAGACACTGGTGCTTGCTCTGTTTATGTTACTATAAATATGTCTTAAATTTCCAAAGGACTATAAACCAGCAAGGCTAAAGCCTAGACTCATACTGCCCATCAAAGTATCACATCAGATAATAAAAATACACTGATTGACTAGTTAATAACATTATTTAATTTCTACTCACTATGAATCAGATCAATAGAAGGATCACAAATCATTTACTCACACTTTAGATTAGGTTTGCAGATTGCTTTAAAGGTTTGCTATAATAAAGGTACATAAAAGAATAGTTTCTTTCCAACCTTCAATTTACTAATTTCTTACTAAGAAATAGAGTTTTCATTAAGTAACAGGGAAATTAAAAACTTATGATAAGAAAAGAAACTACATAGGAAAACACAATACAAAATAAAAATTGGGAAATACATCTGCAAAAAAACTAGGCTTACAACTTGATGTTTCTTTCGAATGAGAAGCGTTCTTCCATTTCACAAATGACAAATGATTTGCAAACATATCAAGATAGACTCCTAAGTATTTTTTTTCAACTAAAATTAAGTGTGTGCATTATTTATTTAAATTGCTATATAGCTCTGTGTGCAAGGATCTCAAATTAGACATTTTGACTACATTTAAAACACATTGACTACTTGGATGAAAACTGGCTTAGGGAATGATCTAAATGAAACATTTGTCATTTGATGATGCTAATTTTTTTTTTTTTTTTTTTTTTTTTTTTTTTTTTTTTTTTTTTTTTTTTTTTGAGAGGTTTTTGCTATAGGGCGCGTGTGCTCACCAGAAAGAAAGAGAGAGACAGAGAGATAGAAAGCGAGAAATCACCCCCCAAGGGGGATGGCCATGCTGCAATCCCTTCTCCTCTATTCTTCTCTCAGGTTCTTGGGCACACACGCACATGCGCCCGGTGTGAGTTTGAGTCACCGGGTCTGGGACTCAAACCACGGTCGACTACGTGGGAGTCCAGCGACATAGCCATTACGCTAACTGCTGGCCCCTAAACTGCTTGGTTTTAACACACATGTTCATATATTATTTTAAGACCTCTTTGTGTATCTAAAATACTTCATAATAAAATATTTTAGTAGAATATTTTTATATCAAGTCATGTTAAAATATAACTAAAAGAAAAATCTAAAATTTCTATTCCTTTGTTCAAATTCTATATTTACCTCTATCCTGGCAGCTGTTTTTTCTTTTCTTTTTTTTTAATTTTAATTTTCCAAAGGGTATGTGCACTCACTGAATAGAGACAGAGAGGGAGAGAGAGAGGAAAAGAAAGAATCCCCCTCCCAAGAGAGAATGGTCACACTGCAATCCATTGTCCATTTCTTCATCCTGTAGGGATTTGTGGCATGCGTGCAAAACCACCCAGTGTGTTTCTCAAGCCACCAGGTCTAGGAATCGAATTGCTCTGTTGATTATATGGAGTAAAGCCACTTTAACCACCAGGACACAGACTGGCCCTCTGGCAGCTGGTTTTAGTTTAGGAAGGGCAGCACTGGGTGGATGGGTACAAGCACTGTCCTTCCACAGTGGGCTTATAAAGAGCAGTCATCTTTAGCATGTATCCTGCAAAGGCTTAATGGATCCAACTGAAGAGGTAAAGAGAGGATTAATCTTTCAATTGATTTTAGCATACAATTAAAGAGTTTATTCTTCTTCAATCTTTTAGTTCTTAAAGGTACAGAATGCCAATGTTTATAAATGTTAGTAAGACAGTGAGATAGTGAAAGTGGAGAGAGGATAAGAGGAGAAAAGGAATTATGTGCAAAACAAATTCTGATTTTTTTTCAAAATAAAACTGGTTTAATATTAAAAGTTCAGAAGAAATTTAAGAAAGAATTACAAGGGCATCTCAAGAAGATCATGGAAAAATGGAACTAAAGTTTAAGTTTATTTTGTACAAAAACAAAATGAAATCCATGCATTTTTTTTCATAATATTAATTTTCCATAAACTTTTGAAGACCCGTTATCATTGCCTGGAGGAATCCCTCTAACATCTCAAATTTATAAAATGATGAATGTGCACGTGCATGCACCTGCACATGCGCACACACACACACGATGTAGCACTTAATCCGT
Organism: Tupaia tana; assembly: GCA_026018925.1. Taxonomy (NCBI): domain Eukaryota; kingdom Metazoa; phylum Chordata; class Mammalia; order Scandentia; family Tupaiidae; genus Tupaia; species Tupaia tana. Next base: position 59,245,862 of record JAKSZU010000010.1, on the reverse strand, counting down.
TATTCCTTTCAACAAACTGACAGAAAAAGACAGTTTAATTTATATTTTTATACTTTGCAAAATATAAGAGTATCCCTAAGTGAAGCATCCTCAAACATTAGTTGATTACTCATGTAGATAACTTTATGGTTAACGATAGATCTTTTCTGTTGAGAGCTTCAGTTAAGTATGCTTTTATCTTTGTCGTGTTGTATTTTTAAACAGGTCATGGATTTCTTGGGAGAAGCTGTTTGTGTGCAAGAGAGGATATTCTTTGATTACAATTAGAGATGTCTTTTTGTGGAAAGCAATTATCAGTATAAGTTAAGTACCAAATTGCAAATTCAATTATTCTTAAGGGTTTACTAGAAAAACATTAGTTTAACTGTAATTCATATGGAAATTAACTCCACAAGAAATGTTATAAAAAGATGAATTGGGTTATCATGGTTTAAAAAAGGCAATAACAATATCACAAAATCTACTTCATATTAATTTTACATAATTACAGAAAAAACATTTATTAAAATGATGTTATTTGAACTGGAGTGTATTAGGTTACTCCTTTTAAGATTTATATACAACCCAGGAAAGAAAACAAATTTTTTAAAATAGTTATTAAATGAAGATATTCAGTTAAGTAAAAATTTGTTGTAATCTCCAAATTCTTGCTATGAATATATTTATTGTGGAATAAAAACATTTTAAAAGGATAACTAGTTTTAAAATAATTTTGCATTTTCTCTTTTGCTTTTCCTTTAACTCTAATTAGGTGTAATAATTGTAATGAAAATTTTTTTAGTCACTGTCTGACCTCAAGTGGCAACAGGACTTTGTTTTACATAGCTGCATACATTCTGCTGATAAACCAGGAAGCAAGGGTAAATGATTGAGAAAATGAGACTTCGAAGATAGACTGCTTGGATTTCAATCCTATTCTATTACTGACTAGCTGATTGCCCTCAGGCAAGTCATTCAAGTCTTTCTGTGCCGCTGTGCCTACAATTTTCATCTGTAAAATGGGAATAATAATAGTACGTATCTCTCTCTCCTAGTGTTGTTGTGAGGATGAAAGAAGATAATGCATGTAAGTAAACACATACAAAGTTGTATAAGTGCTGGGCACTCAGAACAGGATCAATATTAGTTATTCATCTTAAAGCAATGCTCTGTTTTAGAATTCACACTATGGCAGAGACCTACATTCTTGAAATCTTTGGGTTTTAGAACACAAAAGCAAACAGGCTTGGCCTCAGTAGTCATCTTGGCTGATCCACAGAGAGGATAAAGGAAGAAGCTGAATAAACCAGCAACCAGTTCTGTGTTCCTATTGGCCAGCTATGCTTGGCCACCACTGCAACATGGTGGCTCATTCTGGCCATTCACTTAGTCATTCATTTTCTCATCAAAAATTAATGAACACTTAATGATGTTATAGACTCTGTATGACGGAGATAGGAAATGAATGTAAAATTCTCTGCCTTAAGGAGTTCACCATCTTACAAACACAAACTGGTGTCCCTGTCCTAACATTTGGCATTTGACAACCTGACATTTGACTCGCTTTTGAATTTAACAAGAAAGCCACTTTCCTCACTGAAGTAACAAAATTGGGGAACATGTGATGCTTTGGGGGATAAATTTCTTAAACTCTTCTTACCACTTGATACCCACATTTTTTTTTTTTTTTACGACAGAAAGACTCAGAAACAAAAATGAAATGCTATGGAGAAAAGATAATGTCTTCAGTTCCAACAAGATGTTTGGTTATAAATGAGAGAGGAAACATGTTACCTTTGACTTCCATATGTGCACAGACTCTTTATCACTTCTGCCTTTACTCTTTCTCTCCCACCATTTACCCATATTTCAACACCAGGTGCTTACTACATTATTAACTCACTTCTACCATTTTTAATTTAGGTTCAAGAAAGCTCAGAGTCATTTAATAGTAACAGTTAATATCAAAAAGTTCTTAGGACTGAGCAGCCTTCTTTTATGCAGCCAGCCTATATCTGATGATCTCAAAATATCAGGCTTGAAAGAAAAATGTAATACTTAATACAATTACTTGCTTTTTTGGGGGATATTTGAATACTTTCCTCAAGGCCAAATGGATGGTTAGCTGCAAAGCCAGAACTGGAACCTAAATTCCATTCCTATTTCAACTTCTTTCCACATCAGCATGTATCCTAATTGGATGTAATGGGCATTTACTATTGCCAAGGATAGATTCTAAACTAGTGAATTAATCCACAGCTAATGAGCCATTAAACATCCACAGCTGATAACAAATAGCATGCAAAATATTTGAAAACTAAATTTATCATCATTTAGCAACACCCTCATTAGACTGCATACTATCTTTGTTTATGTATTCCATAATGCTTATCTTTTTGTTAAAGGTTTTTGTGCATCGAATCATCATATAGACAGATTACATATATTAATAAAATTATAATATTGACTTTGGATTGGTGTAGCTAAAATTAATACAAAAAGAATAAAAATACATTAAATGTTTCTAAATTTTAAGTGGTTCTATGTTATGTTTCCAAAACAAACAAACAAAAGAAACAACCTACATTAGAACTTTGTCAAAGTAATGACCATAAAATATAATAAGGCAACACCTTAATAAACTAAGCTTGCTAGAATACTGAAATTTCTCTTTTAGTTTAAGGCACAAAGCTCCTGTAAAATAATATATTTAAGCTTCTAATGTCTCATAATTAAACTTCTACAGTTAGATATACCAAATATATCCACATCATCAAAGGCTATACTACAGAATCTTGAAGGCGGTATACACTACATACTAAACATGAAAAGACATCTAAAAAAATAAATGAGGCATTTTCCTGCTTAGTTCAAGTCCTTTTCAAGCACAGTGTCTAGTTTAATTAGAGTATCAGATTAGAAGTTCAATGCCAATTTGATTCTTGCCTTTGTAAACACTTTTACATTTTATCAGGGAATTTGTAGGTTTACTCATTATTATTGCAATTTAGAAATCCAGAATAATGTGTAGACATGAGTTGTCTTTCATTATTACTAACAGCTCTTGGTCAAATTTTTGGTCTAAATCCTCAAGTCTTTTGCTCGGTAGAACATTTGTTTCCTGTGATGACTACTCTGTCAATTCATTTTATTCTGATAAAATTTCATGTATTGGATCTTCATGTTTAAATTCCATGTATCTGATATTTACTAAGGTTTTCTAACATCTTGTTCTTAAATCCAAGCTATGAAATAATTCTTTAACTTTGCTTCTGGTTTTTATTGGCACGTTGCTCTTTACTGTACCTATCATTTTGTTTGTTTTAGAGTTTATTTCTTCTTTAAAACAGTGTCCACTCTCCTTTCATTTTTCCAGTCCTCAATATTTAGTGTATAGTGTGTTAATTAAAGGTATAGTTTCTGCATTTAATTTTGTTGGAGTTTTGGCTTGGCAATTTACTGGGTATTTATTAATCTTGGGTAAAGAATATTGACTCTGCCTCACTTTTCTCCACACAGAGATAAAAATAGAGCATTTTTCATAGAATTGTTGTAAAGATTGAGTGAGTGCATATATATAAAGATCATAGAAGAGGTGTGATGTGTAGTAACTGTTCAGAAAAATTATCCTATTGCTTCTTTACATAGTGGTGTACTAATATTTTTAAGAAATATTTAATTTTATTTATGATTATTATTACTTTTTAATGTGCTACAGGGCATACATGCTTACCAGAGAGAGACAGAAAGAGAGAGAGAGAGAGAGGGAAAGTGAGAAAGCAAGCCATGGGTTTGGGACTCAAACTGCGGTTGACTATGTGGGAGTCCAGTACCTCTACCACCATGCCACCTGCTGCCCCTGTTCAGTTTTATAGAGTGAAAAAAAAAAAAAAAAAAAAAAAAACCAGACACAATATCAAGTACCCCAAATATCAATCAAGACATTAATTAGAATGTTAAATAATTATCTTCAGGTTACGTACAATGTCTATATTTCATTGGGAATATTTGCTTTGATTTCCAGCTTTCTTTTTATTCTTCCCAATTACAGGGGACACTTCATTTTCCATTCATATTCTTGTGTGTAGATTCAGAATGTTCATTCTAGTGGCGAGAATGGGCTCCCTATGCTTCTGTCACCTCTTGGTGTCATGAAGTTAGAGTATTCAGGGCAGAGGGAAGAGCAAAAGGTTGATTACTTCCTGGGTGCATAGAGTGAACCTGACATTTGTTCCAAAGATAAAAGGCAAGAGTAAAATTAGCTTAAAAAAAAAAAAAAAAAAAAAAAAAAAAAAAAAAAAGAAAGAAAAGCCTTCATTGTATTTGAGATGCTGACAACAGCAATTGGAGGAAGCACCAAGACAGATATTTTGTGCAACCCATCTTTGCAGAGCTCTGATAAATTCTAGAAGCCCTACTGTGTGATTTTCTCGGACACTCCCACTCCTCCAAGTAGGTATTAAATAATGCTACTGTTTCCCAAGTATGGGGTTCTCTCAGTTTTCTGTTGGAGAGACCTGTCCACTTGCCTCTGAGTCTCCCTTCTTTGCTTAGGTCAGGCATAGCCAAAGTCCTATCATTTCCTTGGGAAAATCCTCTCCCTATCCTTGTCCTCTTCCTCCTCCACTTCTTCTCTTTTTCTTTTAATAAATTCCTGATTCTGTTTTACTGATACCACTCTTTTCCGTCTTCTACCATTGCTACAGGTTTCCCCTTGCTCATTTTGTGTTTCTCTAGTCATTTCCATGGATCAGGTTGTGAAGAGAAGGAAAGAAAAGTGGGTCGGCTTAATTTTCTACGCTGAAAAAGGAAATCCTGTTGAGTATCTTTAATATAACTGAGACTTTCATTCTTTTTATGCCAGTTGAGTTAGCCAAGGGACAAAATCTACAGCGTAATGTGGCTTTTTAGGCTAAAATAAGGCAAAATAAATAGCTGTCAATGATTAAAATTATTGGCAATCTGGATTTAATTAATTTGAGACCTGTGTTATTTCCCTACATCTTCCTGTTGCTTAACCACTTCATTAGTAAGATTTACTTTTAGTTCATTTCTAAGATTTCTGTGCTCATGGTCAAGAGCAATGATGTGGACAACTGAACAGAGAAAATCAGCCTGAATTATTTTTATTGGTATAGACACCCATTATGTGACTGTTTGGGTTACAATTTGCCTTTTTAATTTTATTATCTTCAGGATAAGATGAAAATAAAATTTAAATCCTTATGCCTATGTCCCAAAATTTCAGGGAGAGAATATCTAGAGAAAGGAAAGGCTAAGCCAGCCTAAGATTCAAAACTACAAACACAGTGGTCACAACCTGACTGTATATATAAAAAAAAAAAAAAAAAAAAAAAAAAAAAACTAAAGGAACCAAAGACAGGTGCAAGATTTCAGAGTTATTGTTTACATAAATCTATTCATTTCTGTATTATTAGAAAAAGCATTTGGTACAATAGAAGGATTTATTTCTTACTACCATAAATAAGGGCAATTTATACATGTTGGATTTAGCACCTTTAAAATACACACACACGTGCACGCACACACAACTGCAATTTAATTTATCTTATTCCTTCCAGCTTGCGAAATGGACTGGCATAAAACAGTGACAGAGAGAGAGGTTAGAGTGACTTGTTCCCATGTACACGGGTTGTCAGAATAGCAGCTGGGATGAGGGAAGGTAGAGTATTCAACTTTATGCAATGAAGGGAGCTCTGCAGCCTCCTTCTGAGTGTCTGTGAGGTCAAATGCTGTGCACCCCAATCTACTTCCTGAAATTAATAGCCAGGTGTTATGCTAGTTACTGTACCTTAATCATTAATTATGACTGTGGCAGCAGGAAAGAAAAAAAGATACTAGGACACATGAGCTAGGGTGATAAAGGGAAAGCATCAATCATGCATGACAGGAAAGCCAAAGGTATCCTCTCTCTGTCTGGGATACTTTCGTTTGCAACTCTGCAGATTCCTTCTCACATCAGACTTCAAGCGTCAGAGACACCATTTCACATAATGGTCTCTCTTTCTCTCTCCTTTCCTCCCTCCTCTTGCTATAATACTCAACTATAGTAATGGGATTCAGATTGATGAAAACAAAATAAAATGCATTTGTCAGCAATGCCCATATTTTCCAGTAGTACTACCATGATCTAGTTGAAATTAAAGGTAATTTCCACAAATAAAATTCTTAATCAGTAGTTGTGACTTATTCCATATCTTGATTATTGTGAATAACATTGTGATATACATAAAGGTACAGATAGCTTTATGAAATACTGATTCCCTTTCCTTTGCCTACAAAACCAGTAGCAGAATTGTCAGATCATGAGACAGTTCTGTTTTTAGTTTTTTGAGTCATTCAATAAAGGTTTAAGTAAACTGCAGCAAGAATAGAGTTCGAGTCAACAGGTAACAGTCACACCGGTAGCACCAGTCAGCCCATACTCTTTCTTTTTGCTCCAGTGTCATTACAGATGTGTTTAGGTGCCATCTCAAGCAAGTGGGAGAGGAGGTGAATCTCCCCCAAAGTTTCCTGGCACAGTGCAATGAGTTCCAAAACTTGACAAATAGAAGTATGATCCACGTTCCAGTAACTGTGAGAGGAATAAATGGGGCATTTGGAAACAGGAAGTAAGAAATTAATTTGGTAGCATGCAGAGAAATTATGCATTGGATTCCAGTTTGCCATGGGATTGTGGACAGATTTCTTGACTTCTCGAGCATTCAGTTTCTTGTCTACAAATGACTGGTCTGAGACAGAGTAAGATCTCTCTATCTATGCTGGACCTATGAGTGCCAGAGGATTTGGAAGGAGACTCAAACTGTAGAGGAAACAGTTCATCAGATGCTTTAAGAGTTACCAAATGACATGCACTAAAACAGTGTCTCTCTAACTGCCGGTTGTAGAAAACTAGTCCTTTTTAATTTCCGATCTGGAAGCCAGTCAGTGACATGGTGGTTAAAGCAGCTGAATCCCGTGTGGCCAATGGCGTGGCCATCCCGCCTGGGGGGTGATATTTTGCTTTCTGTCTGTCTCTCTCTGTCTTTCTGGTGAGTGCACATGCCCTATAGCAAAAACCTCTCCAAAAAGAAAAGTAAAAAAAACAAAAGTATGTTCTTCTCAGAGAGTAGGACTCTTTTTAATCAGGGATGTTTGAATTGATGCTTCACTCAGAAAGTGTGTGCCTGAATTTTTAGTTTTGTATGGATGGTAGGAGAGAAGTGAAGTATCGGAAAGAACCCTGTAGGTCAAGTGAATGGTAAAAGTATCATAAAGTATGACTTTACTAAAAATTGTGGTAGGAGGGTAAGAGAAGTAGGAAGACATGAAGCTGGAGGAAGCAAGGACCAGGTCATGAACTTCTTGTCCATCTGGCTAAGCTTTCTGTGTTTATCTCAAGGGTACTATTGACTCTGACAACTTTTAAGCAAGAAAGTAACATGATCAATCTTTAGCTTATAAAAGATCACTCTGGAAGCTTTATGAAAGATACATAGCAGCGACACAAGCTAGTAGTGCCACATCTAATCACTGAAGTGAGAAATCCTAACACTATGTTAGGATCAGGAATGCAAACAATGGGCCAGTTTTTAAAAACAACAAGAAGGAATAATTACTGGCTATGGGAAATTAAAAAGTGGAAGGAATCATGAATGATTTTCAGGATACTGGCTTGTGCAATTTGTAGGTTAGTGACTTCATGCCATGAAAGGGAAAAATGCTAGTGTAAGTATAGGATAAAAGATAGAAAAGAGTTTAAATTTGAATATTTTATATTCAAATTTTCTGCAGAACACTTAAGTGGAGATGTCTGTTAGAGAGTAGAAAATACAAGTTTTAGTTAGGAAGTAGAGGGAACCAGCAGTTAGCGTAATGGCTATGTCACTGGACTCCCACGTAGTCGACCGTGGTTCGCTTCCTGGACCTGGTGGCTTAAAACTCACACCGGGCGCATGTGCGTGCGTGCCCAAGATCCTGAGAAGAGAATGGAGGAGAAGGGATTGCGGCGTGACCATCCCCCCTGGGGGGTGATTTCTCGCTTTCTGTCTCTATGTCTCTCTCTGTCTGTCTGGCAAGCACACGCGCCCCTATAGCAAAAAAACCTCTCAAAAAAAAAAAAAAAAAGTTAGGAAGTAGATCTGGAATGGAGAGGAAAATGTTGGTCAGCAGTAATTCAAACCATGAGTTGGGTGTGATCATGTCAACAAGACTTGCCTAAGGGATTTTATACTACTCTAATGGATTTGACTTTACCCCATAAATATTGTTGGGTTTTTTTTAGAGATTTTTTTTTTTTTTTTTTTTGCTATAGGGCGCGTGTGCTCGCCAGACAGAGAGAAACATAGAGACAGAAAGCAAGAAATCACCCCCCAGGGGGGATGGCCACGCCGCAATCCCTTCTCCTCCGTTCTCCTCTCAGGATCTTGGGGGCGCACAAACACGCGCCCAGCGTGAGTTTTAAGCCACCGGGTCCGGGACGTGAACCACGATCGACTACGTGGGAGTCCAGCGACATAGCCATTATGCTAACTGCTGGTCCCAATATTGTTGGTTTTCACTTCTTATATTTTTCTCATTGATAGGCATTATACAAAAATATACCCTCTTTTACTTATTTAAATATGTGGGAAAAATTAATTAAAGGGCAAATGATGTAGAATAAGCAAGATGAAGCTGGACCGTGATTCATACACAACATGGCAATACACGATCTGCAAGCCAATTGTTCTGCTTGCTGCCCAGGGTTGGGTCTCACTGTTGACTTTAGACTTACAAACAATAATGCACAGGAGGAAATTACAAGTTACATATTTAATACCCATAAGATAAAAGTAAACCAATTTCTCAAAATACTATTATTTATGCTATTGGGAGCTCAGGAAAATTTCTCCTAAGGGTCCTCATAAGAAGAACACTACAGTATAATGAGCAGTAACTCTTAATACCATATGCACAGTGAATAAAAAATGATTCTTATATAAGTATAAGGGAGATGGTTTAAGAACAAAAAAGAATAGAGCAAAATCAATCCAAAGGAGGAACGAAGGTACAATTGTGTGAATCATGTGTCAATTCCAGGTGGTTTGGTATACATAAATTCCTTCAAACATTATCTACAAAACCTGAAATACATTTTATTTTTCAAAGTAGGTTAGTGTGTCCTCATCCATTTTCTTACTATTTAAGGTTCACAACTCTCTTCAGTGGGTATTATTTGTCCCTTCAATATCCAATGACTTCTTGAACTAACTCTTCCTAAGTCCCAAGGATTGGATGAAATTGAAAATTAGCAGTTGTTTAATAAATATTTTGAATAATTTAACAATTTATTGAATAAGTAAGCCAGATGATATGATAGAGACTAGTGATGTAAAAATGAATAAGATATTGCATCAGATATCTAAAAGCTAACAGTCTAACCATCAGACACTAGAATTAATCATTCTTTTTTTTTATTTAGAGAAATATTTTTGCTATAGGGTACATGCTCTTGCTGGAGAGACAGAGACAGAGAAACAAAAAGCAAGAAAACACTCCCCGCTCACCCCAGAAGGGATGGCCATGCTGCAATCTATTCTTCTCCATTCTCCTCTCGGGATCTTGGGCACTCATGCATATGTGCCAGCATGTTTTACATCACCTGGTCCAGGATTTGAACCACGATCAACCACATGGGAATCCAGTAACATACCCATTATTCCATTTGCTAGTCCCAATAATTCTTGTAATTAATACTGATTGAGGGTCTATTCTAGGACAGGCATTCTTCTAGACATTTATTTTATTCACACAGAAGGGAACAACACTGACAAAATGCACTCATGGAGCCTACATTTCATGGTAGGGGATTTAAAATTGTATGTGTATGTATGCATGCATGTGCGCATGTGTGATTTTTTGTATGGTTCACTAGATGGTTATAAGGACTGTGAAGAACAAGATAGTAGAGAAGGAGAGAGAGGTCTGGGGTAAGTGGTCGGGGTGTAATATTAAACAGATAAATCAAGGTAGACCTCAGTAGGAGGGTAACGGTTGAGGAAAGTACTGGAAGGAAATGAAGTAGCAGGTTGTAGATATTTGGAGCAAGATTGGTTTAGGAAATAGGAAGAGCAAGTGCAAAGGTCCTGAGGCAGCAAAAAAGAAATGGGTTGTCCTAGGAAGTCATGAGCAATGCAGTCAGAAACAGTGGGGAGTGTGATGAATGTCAGACATCTTTAGACAAGTGCACTGATTTTGATTAACATATCTAACATATTAACATGAACAGAAAGGAGGAGTCACAGAAGATTGAGTCTTAAAGGATAATTAGGAACTATCTGGACAAGATGGAAAACAAAGTAGGAATAGGAACACTTTCAGACAGGCATGCAACCTCAGCAAAGGCATTACGGTAAGAAATATCTTGCTGTGCAAAGAAATACAAGAAATGCAGCATGACAAGATAAATGATAAGATGGAGCAACTGAGGAGAGAAGAGGCTAAGAGGTAGGTAGGAGAGTACCAAAGGAATGACGTCCTTACAAAATTTGCAAATAATACTCTTGGTATATATGTAGCACTGCTATATGTCGTATAAGCTGTATATATGACACAGTAGTGAGTCCAGTATCTACACAAACTTCGTGCAATTTCATTGAGAAAAGGGTTTGCACCGTGGTTGGGAAAAAGCATTTAGATGCATACTTATTGATTGATATGCCAGATATTCTGTTTGAAATATGTCATAGGAACGCTCTATGAAGAATTACTCATTTTTCTATGATGTAAGAGAAAAAAATGTTTCTGGGTTTCCCAACTGAGGCTTTGGGGAGCAATCACATGTTATCCTGACTCATTCTGCCATCAATGTGCTGAAATCACCATTGCAGAACTGTTTCAACTCATTTAGACCTAAGATTGTAGCTCCGAACTCCAACCACCTTACAGAATATGCCTGGGGTCCAAATGGGAAGCTGAGCATATATTCCAAATAGTGGTACACACTCTAGAAAATGAAATCTAACATACTTGTACTTACTTATTTTTAAAAAATCAGATTGGAATAGGTGGGTCTAGAAATGAATTTGTTCAGCAAACCATAATCAAGAGAAAACAAAACATTATAGGTATGCTAGTCTAAATTAAATTGGTTGGTTTCTATATTCCTCCTCAGTCCCCTCAGGCTCTTGTAGCACCAGGACTTTTACCATCTTCAGCTAATGAAAGATCCAATAAGGACACCATGTACCATACCTTTAATTTAGAGAGGCCACCGGATGTTCTAAATAAGACTGAACGTTTGCCAATGGTTGCAGGAGGAACGTGAGGAGTTTTAGAAAAGATTTCCTTGTTTCCTACTAATCTAAGACTGATTTTTTTTTTTTTCTGGTTGTTTTTCTTTTCATGTATACAGATTTTGTTTGTCTTTGTTTTTATTTCCCCTGGAGATTTTTCAGAAGCTCTTGGATTTTAATGGAATGGTATTGGACGTTCAACGGCCAAAAGGAATAGTTCAAGTACAGTCAAATGGCAATTTCCTTCGAAATGGCATAGCAGCGTGCGAGTAAAAGACCACTGCTGCTAGCGACCAACAGGAACGCTGAGGAATACTTCACATCAGCTCAGTTTCTAATGGGGCTGAGGGTAGGTTTGATCTTGCTAAATTTCAAAGAAACTGGCAGGCAGCTCTTCTTCTTTGATACAAATTCCTCCAGAATTATCCATTTGCCTAACCATAGAAAAGGACTCCATGAAACATATAAAATCTAGGAGTATCACTCACAGTGTTTGTACTGGAACAATTTTGGAGTGATCTAAGGTTTTGTCAAGACTAGTATTTCTTAAATTTGTCCTAAATGAATTGGTCTTTTCATTGGGGGTTACGCAGAGCACATGTATAAGCAGTAAATGTAAGAATTAAAAGAAAATAAAGAAACGTTATTGTGTAGCAATTAATGAAAACAAATATAAAGGTTATCTCTTTAAAACCCAGCCTATGGGTAAGGTGGTTAAAATATGGGTGGAAGGGTAAATGAGAGAGAAGAGGCAGGTTGAGAGTACATAGGAATCTAATTCTGTGCACTTGGTATACAGACAAGTCAAGCTGAATAAACTATTTTGTCAGGAGCTTTCTCATTAAAAAATTGAATTTTATTGTGTGGATTCCAGTGAAATCCTCATTACGCAGCATCAACATAGAAAAGCCCTTTAAAAAATTACTTATTTCTTCCATAACAAAGAGAAACACGAGAAAGAGAGAGAGACATCCCCAACATATTCTCCACACCACAATACGCTCCCAGCCTCAGCCAGCCTGGATCATGAGCGTGCGTGCACACATGCCCGGTGTGTGCCAGGAAGCATCAAGACACAGACTGGAAGCATCCCCATGTGAATCCGGTTGCATTACTGCTGTCACCGTGTTAGGCCCAGCAATGAAGCACTTTCAATAATAAAGAGAGAGAGAATTGTGCAAGCAATAAAGAGAAATACAAAATAAAAGTATACATTGAAATGTGAGTCAGAAGACATAAATCAAGGGCCAACATTCATTTGCTCTTTTGATTCACTTTTCCGTGCTCCAGTGTTTATTTCTAAAAAATGGAGGTCATGATAATACTTGCCCTCTTCCTTCATAGGGTTGTGGAGCAAATGATAAATTGAATATATATCGATCTTCACCAATTCTCAAAGGGCTACATAAATATTAAGTGACTTAGCAACATTGTTTAACTCCTAGAGCCTCCATGTATTCATCTGTCAAATAAAGCTCTAATCTTGGCCTACTTATCCCAAGGTGATCTTGCAAAAATAATGTAGCATAGTGTTAGCACATGCTTCGAACTGTAAGGCTTTATCAAGCATTAGACTTTCTAACCTATTCACACAGGTGTGTGGAAGAGCAGATAAGGTTCACTGGAAATGGAAAAACTTTAGACCCATTCAATAGTCTTAGGATGGAAAGCTGGTATGTACAAAAAACCTGCTGATGGTATTCACCACTAAGAGAGAAAAGTAGATTAGCAGAAAGTCCCCCTATCAAAATTTTAGAACATTAACTACTGATACTTTTACAAGTAGCTAAGAAACAGTAAATTAAACTTTGTAATGCTTTCCCAAAGGAAGTAGAAATACACCATCATTACTTAAGAGTTTAAATTGGACTGGGAACAGTAGGCCAGCATACATTACCAAGAAGCAATGCTTCAGTGGTAGCGAAGTGAACCAAATGACACTGTAGATCTTTTCCATATTTAATGTTTGACAGGCAAAAATACTTGCATTAATGCAGTAATGTGCGATGTAAGTCATCACCATGGGGATGTTCAATCAAAGCTTTAATATTGTTTAATAAGCATCACACTACGAGAGCATATTTTTCCTTTCAAGTGCAACTCATTCAAGTTTGAGGGAACTGCTAAATTGTCACACTTGGCAAAATCTTGAATGACAGCTGATCTAAACAAAAGCCATCATTTTTTATTTTGGGCTGGTTTGAAAAAGATACAAAATATGAGGTAGGTATGAGTATTCAGGATGCCCCAAAGGTAATGATAATCAGACAAAACCCTTTGAGACATTGCAAAAGTAGTGTAAACAGGAGAAGGCATCTATATTTTAAAATAAAAGACCACACACATTAAAATATGCAGTAAATTGCTACACACACACACATTAAAAAGAGATGGAACTTTGTTCAGTGCTAAAGTTAATCTGGGGAACAAAAAGTATAAGACACGGCTACTAAAAACAGGTGTGTCAATGACTAGACATTTTACCTGCGATGTGCTGACATTTCTATGATTCCATCTTACTCTGACAAAGTAATGGGTCTCGATTGTGGATAGAGGTGAGGAGCAATTTTATCAGGTATATTTGAGTTATCTGGCTTTGCTTCACAGGAGAATCTGTGGGGAATCTACTGATATCTAAAGTACAGACACCAAGGATGCCATTAAATATCCTATGATGTATAGGACAGCCCTCAACAACAAAGAATGATTTGGCTGCAAAGTCAACAATAGCAAAGCCGAGAAACTATTGTATCAATTTGAAACTACCCAAGAAGTATATTATAGGGTAAATAAGGAACTAATTATTCTCAGAATAAAAGCAACTTAAAATAAATAAATAAATAAATATTTTGGGCCCAACAGATGGCATAGTGGTTACGTTGCTAAATTCCCAAGTGGTCAACCGCAGTTTGAGTCCTAGATCCAGTGACTTGAAAATCATGCCAGGTGCATGTGTGTGTGCCCAAGATCCTGGGAGGTAAATGGAGGAGAAGGGATTGCTGCATGGCCATCTCTCCTGGGGGGGGGGGGGGGGGGGGGGCGGGGAATTTCTCACTTTCCCTCTCACTGTCTCTGTCTCTCTCTCTCCCCCTGACAAGGGCATGTGTCCTACGGCAAAAATCTCTAAAAAAAAAAAAAATCATTATTTTGTTAATATTATTGCTTAAGCTTCTTTTCTACCCAAGTATATTTGTAATTATAAAGCAGTTGGCAGAATAATAAGATGCATTTCTGTAATATGCTTAGTGCTGTCTTTTTCAACAGCTTTTTTCTACAATTAATTAGCATTTAGCCACTTTCTGATAATAAAGCCCAAAACATGAACTATCTCTCTAAACTTCTTAGGAAAAGTTACAAAACATAATGATTACATTATTAAATTAAATTTTTCTGATAGAGAATTCATAGGGCATAGATTTAGAAGGTTTTTCTTCACCACGGTTGTTATTTATAAACACTTCCTGGAAGTCTAAAACAAAATAAAAATACATATGCATAATTCTAGAGGCTACATATGCTATTGGTGCTGAAAATAGAATGTGGATAAATCTTCAGTGTATGTGTGGATGAAGATGAGACAGCTAAGAGCTAAGGCCATACAATGAATCAAATCTAAATTCCAGGTCTCCTGATGCACAGTTACTAAATTGATTCCTGTCTGTATTAAACATGAAATAATCTAAACTAATAAATCATTCCAAAACAAGAATTAAGCTTTTATTCTCTAAAATTTACAGTGATATCATATTTAAAAAGTCACAATCGAAGCACCTTATTGTGACAAAGAATTGCCTTCCTTCTTGTAACTAAAGGTTATCTGATTTGTTACATAGATTTTTTTGAAATGAACTGTCATTTATTAATAATTATGTAGGTGTAAACACATTGTGACAATTCTAAAAAGTTTATTTTATAATCTTTGTTGGCATTGATAAAAAATAAATATAAAAAAGCAATAACCAAGATGTAATTCATAGATTTTTTCTTTCACGGCTAATAGTTCATGTTTTGCAAACTGTTGGTTTGAATCATTGCATCTGCTACATTAAAATAATTGAAGTTTTCTAAAAGAAAATGAGTGATATAAACTATTCAGATGAAAAGCAGAGAAAGCTATAATAAAGCATTTTCACAAGAATTGTTATTTAAATTTTGCCACTGTAAACAAGACTTTCTCAAATTGACCTAGAATTTTTATTTATCTGTAGGCTACTCTCTTTACCAAACTTAAATTGTGGAGTACTGGAAGCAGCACAGAGCCAGAAGTCATGACGTTTAAGTTCATCTCTTCACCTTAGTACCTTTTTGTCTGAGAGAGATTTTTGCTATAGGGCGTGAGCACTTGCTGGAAAGATAGATAGAGACAAAGAGACAGAGAGAAATCACCCACACCCCGGGGTGGGGATGGCCACACCACAATCTCTTCTCCTCCATTCTCCTCTTGAGATTTTGGGCATGCATGCACATGTACCTGGCATGAGGTTTTGTTTTGTTTTGTTTTGAGAGAGATTTTTGCTATAGGGCATGTGTGCTCACCAGAGATAAAGAGAGACAGAAAAGAAATCACCTCCACAGGGGAGATGGTCATGTAGCAATCCCTCCTCCTCCAGTCTCCTCTTCGGATTTTGGGCACATGTCATGCACACATATGCCCAGTGTGAGTTTAAGCCACTTGGTCTGGGACTCAAACCATGGTCAACTACCTGGGAATCCAGCAACATAACCATTACACCATCCACGGATCCCTCCATATGAGTGTTAAACCACCAGGTCTGGGACTCAAACTACTGTTGACTACGTGGGAGTCCAGCGACATAACCATTATGCCACCACACTTTCTGGTCCTGACCTCAGTACTTTTAAGATGTTGAGTAAATTACTCAACCTCACTGAATCTTCATTCACTAACTGTTAAGCTGAAGAGATTAGATAGAAAGATGTACAAAATCCCACCAAACTCTGAATCTTTATCACTTTATAAAACTTTGGACCCAGGAACCAGCAGTTAGCATAATGGCTATGTCACTGGACTACCACGTAGTCGACCGTGGTTCGCGTCCCGGACCCGGTGGCTTAAAACTCACGCCGGGTGCATATGCGTGTGTGCCCAAGATCCCGAGAGGAGAATGGAGGAGAAGGGATTGTGGCATGACCATCCCCCCTGGGGGGTTATTTCTCGCTTTCTGTCTCTCTGTCTCTCTCTGTTTGTCTGGCGAGTGCACGCGCCCTATAGCTAAAAAAAACCTTTCAAAAAAAAAAAAAAACTTTGGACTCAAAATTTTTCATCTGCATATAGGATATAGTACTGTGTAATTTTTATATTTTTATTACCTTAATGATAATTTATGTTATGACAGAAAACTCAAACTAGCTTCAACCAGTAATGGTATTTTTTGTCTTGTCCTCCATGGAGCATTAGTCACCAGTCAGATCTTACTCCAGCATCTTCTGTGTTCGGTTTCTTCATCTCTCATAAAGCATTACTTTATGTTACACTGATTTAACCTTCAAAATATACACAGTAATTTCATGTTGCTCTGAGAATATCCTTCCCATTTAAAAATTTCAGCAAAAAAACGTGAGTAACTCATCTCTCCTTTTCTCTGCCTACTGTTCTAACAAAAGTTTGCATCTTTCTAATTTGCTCTGATCAGATCACAAGCCCTTTACTGAACCAATTACTACAATCATGAAAATAGGATACAGAGATTGAAGTAGTATGAATGACACAACTTCTTCTGGGACCAGAGAGGAGGAGGAGGAGAAGGATGTTCTTAAACAACAGGAAAACATAACATATACTCTAAGGATTAAACCAACATGGCATAAAGCAGAGACGAGAGTCAGAGAAAATCTAAATGATGGCAATGGCACTTGAGTCTCTGAAACAGTACCTTCATGAAGACTAAGATTTTGTGAAGGACACACCGATAAGTCCGCTGTACTTGCTTAAGCTGGTTTGAGTTATTTTCTGTCACAACATAATCAGTAC
Organism: Tupaia tana; assembly: GCA_026018925.1. Lineage (NCBI taxonomy): Eukaryota > Metazoa > Chordata > Mammalia > Scandentia > Tupaiidae > Tupaia > Tupaia tana. Next base: position 59,228,615 of record JAKSZU010000010.1, on the reverse strand, counting down.
TTAAAGAATTTTAAATATTTTTTAAATATTCTAAATTATAGAGTACTACATCCTGTATTTATATCAATAAATATTTTAAATTCAAAAAAATTTGTTGAAGACAAAAGGTGTGGAGGTTGAAGCAGCTGGACCCCATGTGATGAAATACATGCTTGGCGTACTGGACTTGGCGACTTGAATATTACGCCAGGTGCATGTGCATGCATGCCCAAAGTCCCTGAAGAGAACAGGGGATCGGGGCATGGCCATCTCCCTTTCGGGGATGATTTCTCACTTTCCTTCTCTTTCTCTGTATCTGTCTCTCTCAGTACAGAGCACATGTCCTATAGCAAAAGCAGAAAGGAAGGAAGGAAGGAAAGAAGGAAGGAAGGAAGGAAGGAAGGAAGGAAGGAAGGAAGGAAGGAAGGAAGGATGAAATAAGGAAAATGTGTATCAATATCTCTGGCATTAATATACCTTGTATTTAAAAAGTATGTACTTAGAAAGTATGCATTGTTTGATAAAATATAATGAAGACAAGTAAAAGAAATATGTATATATCAAGTTAGTATTTATCAAGTAAGAAGAAAATGGAAAGATTCTTTTTTTTTTTTTTTAATTTTGCAAGAGGGCATATGCACTCATCAGACAAGGAAAAAGAAAAGTAAGAAAGCAATCCCAATGGGGATGACCAAGTCACAATCCCTTCTCCTCCCTCTCTCTCTCCTTTCAGGATTATGGGCATGCCTATACACCCAATTTGTCCCTCAAGTCAGGGGGTCTGGGACCTGAACTGGGTAGGTGGCCGTGCAGGATTCAGTCACCTTAATCACCATGCCTCCAGCCAGCCTGGGCACCTCTCTAACCATTAACATAATATAAGGGAAAGATATAAGTAAACAGTATAGAAAAAAGAAAAAGAGAGAGATGATATATTCAGAAGTTAAATACTATATATATATATATATATATATATATATATATATATATATAGTCTCTCACCAAGACTATTACAGAAGACTTTGATACATTGAAGGCATCTCCTTTATCTTCTCCACACTCTCTATTTCTTCCTAGTGAACTTTAGCAGGTGTATATCAAATCTCACATGATAACAGCATTTTAAGAACTACCTTTAAATCATTTTTTCTACATGGTGTTAGAATGTAAGCTCCATTATTTTAGAGATTCTTGTTTTGTTTACCAGTGTACTAAATAAGTCCTGAGAGTATATGAGAACACAGTAAAATAATCATTGAATGAATTACAAACAGGTGACAAAATAAGGCATGAAGAGAAGGCCCAGGAGTACATAACTGTCCCATACTTTCTTTGGTCTCCTTTCTCACCCTAAAACATCTGATCCATAACACCTGTCTTTATTCATATATACACATAACATTTAATAAGTTAAATTTTAAGGTTCAGAGCATAGAAGACAGTGATTATCTTCTATAAATGATATTTTATTAAAAGAGGATGGGGTATGTTTTAGTATTTGGAAATCTTATGTATTTCATAATTTAGTGGGCATTAGAGAAAACGAAATTGAGGCTAATTATACAGTTTGTAGGATATCTCACCAGTGTTAAAGTTTTAAATTTGCTAACTTGGAAAGGAAAGGGAAGAGAATATTTTTCAAACATGAAGTGAGAGGCTGTTCTTGGGGTAAAAGGTATTAGCAATGGGGGGAAAAGGTAGTAGACTTAAAGTAAAAAATAAATGGGATTTAAAAGAAGGTTCTTACAATTGCTTTTCAACTCCTCACTAGTAGAAAGGGCCAGAAAAGAGTAGGTCTTATATGTCAGGAGAGCACAGGGGCATCTCTTAGATATTGGCATGAAGAAAGTCAGAGAGAGCATGTCCATGGTGTCATCAAATTATGTTACTGCTGGGCTAGCTCCCTGGCACAGCAGTGATAATCTACTCAAGAGAAGTCAGATCCTACATGGCAAGCGAGGTTCAAATCACCAACTCAGTTGGCCTGACATACACCAGGCTGGAGTGCATGTGCCCAGGATCCAAAGTGCCAGAGGACAGGAGGAATGGCATTGTGGCAGGTCCAGACCTGTGGAGGGTGCTCCTCTCTATCACTCTATGTCTCTCTTGCTCTCTCTCTCTCCCCCGTGTACATGTACAGTGCACACGCTCTGTCATGAATAAAGAGAGGAAAGTGTTTCAAAAGTCATGCCATCTATCAATGGCCAAGATGCATATGAAAAAATCTGCAACATCTCTTATAATAAAGGAAATGCAAATCGTAACCACAAGATACCACTTAACCCTAGTAAGGATGGTTTTGTTCAAAAAAATAAAGAACAACAAGTGCTAGCGAGGCTGTAGTGAAAAGGGAACCTTCACACACTATTGCTGGGAGTGTAAATTAGTACAAGCAACTATGGAAAACACTATGGAGGTCCCTCAAAAACCTACAAATAGAACTACCATATGACAAATAGCAGGTCAATTGTTATTAGAATATTACATATTCAGGGCCAGTAGGTGGCAAGTATTTAAGGAACTGGAGTCCCACATGACTGAAGCAGTTCCAGTTCCAGACCTGGTGACCTGAAAATCACTATGGGTACACGTGCATGCGTGCCCAAAATCCTAGGAGGAGAAGGGATTGCAGTGTGGCCATTCCCCTGTGCATGGGGAAGGATGATTTCTCACTTTCCCTGTCATTGTCTCTCTCCAGTTAGAGCACACAACCTAGGGCAAAAAAACTAAAAATAAAAAATAATAATAATAAACAATAATAAGAAGAAACATAGAAAATTTTCTGAAGCACCGCCAGCCCCATTGCACAATGGTTAAATGCTATGCATTGAAAGTCAGATCCAACATGACCAAATGCAGTTCAAATCCCAGCCCTAGTGGCTTAAAAACATGCTGACCTCCATGTGTGTGCATGCCCAAATCCTAATGGGATGGAGAAATGGAGGAAAAAGAATCAGCATGACCATGCCCCACTGTGAGGTGCTTTCTCTTTCTCTTTGAAAAATGCATGTGCCCACTGACAATAAAAAAGAAAGAATATTTTCTTAAGCAAACTGACTGGAAACAACTGAGTACCAATATTTCCTAATGGGGAAGCCTAGGTACTGTCAAAGTATTTGTTGGCCAAGCCAGATATCACACAAAGCTCTCTCCAAAACTGGGGACCCAAAGGAGAATATTAATCCATAATAAATTGCCTTGTGTTGGCTTCATCTAAAGTATTTTGGCATGTCATAGTTACTTTTACCTGAATGAGCTTTAAATGAATTTAGGGGATATGATCCCAATTATTTGTTATTTCATTGCTATTAGCATGAACAAAAGAAAATCAAACATATGATATTAATTAGATTATATTAAAATTCTGCGATCAATTTTCCAATGATTCAAATGTCCTTGGAGCAATTTAAATAAATTGACAATGTTGACATCTCTAAGCTCTTAGACATGCTAATTATATTGAATGTCACCTTACTCCTTAATAAGATATCCAATAATTTTCTAAATTATAAATAACAAGTGGACTCAACTAAATAATAAGACAGTAACTACTGTTATGGAAAGGTAATGAGTATGTCAGTAAAGGAGAATCCAGCAAGACCAGAGAGAGACAGTGTGGAAATAAGTACTTGTATGATGGAGCTAGAGTGTCACAGGATTTCCAATACTTATGACCTAGTCCCACAAATACAAAAAAAAAAAAAAAAAAAAAAAAAAGAGGAAGAAGAAGAAGGACACAGAGAAGAAAAAAGTCCTGCAGATCGGTATTTCTCTATCATAGCTTTAAAACTTTGTGAAATTAAAAAAAAAAAGCAATAGGCTTGCAATAAAGCTACAGAGGATAAAAGGACAAGGTTGAAGAGTATTAGACCCAGGGAGTTGTAAAAGAAAAATTGTACAAAGGAGTCTTAAAGTTTTACAGACCACTCTTCTAAAATAAGGACAAGAGGTGTGTACGTATGCATGTACACGTGTGCATGTGTACATGCATGTACAAGTATATGGATACTGCAATTTAAATTTCATATATTTTCAAGTGTCACATCTTTGTTTTTTTTAACCATTTAGCAACATACAAAAATCATTTTGTTTACAGGATATACAAAAGCAGGTGGAGTACCCCCCCCCAGGGTATAATTTGCCTCCACTATAAAGCAACAGCACACCACCAATTACATCTTTGAATTCCATGCAATTCTGTAGAGAAAAAGTACAATGGCAGCAAAGAGCAATAAGGAAAGAATAAGTCTTGTTACTATTGCCAAAAATGGAAAATGCCACTTTTAAGTTTGGTATTTCCTTCTGTGCCTCCTTGGAAATTATTTTAAATTTCTTTCAGAATTCATTTATTATTAATGTGCACAGGTCATTTCAGCATGAGATTTCTTCATTAAGGTGATTTTATTTTGAACTGAGGCAAAGAATACATTTGGCTATTTACTAACTATAAAATATACAACTGCAGAAAGATTTTGTGGTACCTAAAGGAATTGACTTATTTTGTTATGCCTGAATATTCTGACACCACAATGTCATTGAAAACATGCCAGAGATATTTCAAGGAATTTTTTTTTCCTCTCCCAAGAAGCACATTAAATAGATTGCTGTGTAACGTGAGACATGTCATCTGTTCTTCCCTGAAAAGGAAATGCAGGTACATGGATATTTGGCTCCTGCCTTCCTGACACTGAGGCTGAGAAATAAAACAAGCAAGGCCAGGATTCTTTGAAGTCAGCCAATCCTGGCTTCTGCTGCTTAGGGAGTATGTGTTTCCTTGGGCAAAATATTGTCTTAGTTTTCCCTCTACTGAAATTGAAACTTAGCTTCCTCACCTATAAAATGCAAAAGAAATTTTTACTTCCCAGGGGAAATATGAGGTTTAAATAAAGTTAAATGAAATGAGAAAGTATATGTAATGTTCCCATTGCTAGAACAATATGTAGAATATATTATTATTACTCAAAAACCCTCTGTTGTATACACAGGAATAGGTTTAGCTTGACCCAGCAATCTAGAGATTGGTTTAAAATGTCTCTATATACATGATAAAAGTCATTCCCAGAATTTGTTGCAAGGAAAGAAGTGATTGAACTACATGTTTGTTGAAATAGAAAGACATGAGAAGGCAAAAATGGAAATATTCCTTTAATATTGTTATCAGCCCATCTGATCTTACAAAGCTAGATTCCTGCTTTACAATTCATGACTAATTTATAGCATGAAATGGAGAAAATTTCTGGTATTTTTGCTATAGGGCACAATCTCTCTACAGAGGGATAGAAAATGAAATTGGGCAGGCATGCACATGCACCGAGCTTGAGTTTCAAAGTGCTGGGTCCGGGATTCAAACTGCAGTCAATCACATGGAAGTCCAATGCCTTCATCACTATGCCATCTGCTGATCCTGAAATTTCCCATTTTTACAAGACCAAATGTAGACTAGCAGGTGGCATGGTGGTTAAGGTGCAGGACTCCAACACTGTTGACCATGGTTCAAGTCCTGGATTTGGCAGCTTGAAAATCAAGCTGGGCATGTGTGCATGGGTGTCCAAAATCCCAAGAGAAGAAAGGAGGAAAAGGTATTGCAGTATGGCCATCCCCACTGTGGGGTGATTTTTCATTATCCCTCTCACTATCTCTGTCTGTCTATCTGGCAAGTTCATGCACCCTATGGCAAAAACCCTAAGACATTTTTTTTAAAAATGCAATGCACATCCTGGGATTTGTTTGTATGAGTCAAAACTAATGAGACTGGGGCACAGGCAGTGGCACAATGGTAGCATAACTGGACTGACAAAGGAAAGTCCTTCTCTCTCTCTCTCTCATGGAAGAAATAAATAAAGCTGTGAAACAAAACATGGGGATAACATGGCAAATCTGAAAATTGGGTGAAAGAGAAATGGGGAAAGGGACAATAAAAATATGTTTTTATAACTAGTTTCAAGTATCCATATTCCAAAATAAAGTGGTATCTTTGCTGGAAGATCAGGTCATGAAAAGCTGACCTGAATGACTGGCACTGTCATTTATATAAGATATAGTCACTTCTGAGCTATTATTTAAAGATAACTTAAAGGTACATAACACACTGGAAATGTCAGGTATAACAAGGCAAACAGTTTTACCAAAATGGAAAGCACATTTTTTTAGCAGAAAACCATAGCGATATAAATTTCACTTCAATTTCTAAGTGTAAATAGTAATATTCGGTGAGCTTTCTGACCTTTTTTAGATGTCATCAGTATTTCAAGAACTGATTTCTTTCATTTTAAAATAAAGAGATGTTTCTACTGCATCATTTCCCAACCTTCCTGATAGGCATATATTCATGTGAGAAGATGTAAAACGGGAAACATATCTCATTCTAGACTATTCACTATTTAAACCTTCAGGCTGGCAATATGTATTTAAATAATATGTCATAAAAACATCTTGGTACATAATGATGCAATAAATATGAGAACGCCTTTAAGGCTAACTAACTTATTTTCCCAATTGTGAGGTTACTCCCTGCTATGTCCCATCACCAAGTGAAATTTTAAGCACATTCCTCTGGGCAAAAGAAATAGTGATGAGGAAAAAATATTACTAATTCTAGTTGGTATGAGAAAACCTCTTAATCATCTAAAATTTTATTTCCAGGCCAGATTTCTTTTTGCTTAGGTTAATTCAACTACAAAATTCTTGGTAATTTTTTTAATATTAAACTTTCCAGGATATCTAATTGTGATTCTTAGAAAACACTTAAAAAAATACCTATCCACAAGGTATACCTGGAGAACTTCTGATTTCACTAACCACATGTAAAAAAGGAAACATGAAAGCATTCCTCTTAGAAGAAATATACACACATGGGGCCAGCAGGTGGTGTGGTGGTTAGGGTGCTGGAATTCCATATGGCCGACCACGGTTCGAGTCCCAGACCTGGTGGCTTGCTTTCTCACTTTCCCTCTCTCTCTCTCTGTCTTTCTCTGGCAAAACTCATGTGAAATAATAATAAATAAATAAAATAATTCTTTAAAAAAAAAGAATATACACACATACATACATATAAATGGTGACAAAAAATTAAATTTATATATTTATATATAAATTCATAAATATATTATCTATCTAGATTATCTATATATATGTATATATATTTATATATATATGCTTCAACAATTTTATGGACAAATAGAATTAAAGTAAAACTTTGGTAAATGTGAAATTTCACAAGAAAATGTGAAATTCCTGCATATTTTTTCCTAATATGCATTTTCCATGAGCTTTTTGAGGAATATATATATATCAATCATGTATGTGTGTGTGTGTGTGTGTATATATAGAGAGAGAGAGAAAATTTTGTCCTAAGAAAGTAAAACTTCTCTTCATTAGTAAAATAGAGATGTAGGGAAATCACATTGAGGTCTGGAAAAATAAATGCCAATAAGAGCAACTGTAGTGGTATAGGCCCCCAAACATACATACCCCAAATATATCAGTGTTGAGAAAAAATAGCACATACTAAAAGACCCATACACAGAATACAATGATGATATTTGTGTGTGTGTGAGAGTGTGTGTGTGTGCATGTGTGTGTGTGTGTGTAAGAGAGTGTGTGTGTGTGTGTGTGTGTGTGTACATCTGAATACTACCTCAAAGAAGTGGTCTCAAAAGAAATCGTAGGAAGCAGCACCTTACATAGTCTATAGTTTGGAATTGCAATCTAAGCTTTTTAAATCCCCAGCAACCTTCTCTATGAATGGGTATAAGTAAAAACATTAAACCTTCTAAAGAAATTGCAGTCCTAGTACATGAACAGACATTGTCCTGAGCCTACCTCTTTGAAGCAACTTTCAAAGGTTTGTGAATGAATACTATGAGTAGTACATTAAAGCTGCACGAGAGAGCGATAGTGTACAAATTCTGCTAACGGATCACACATCTTTGCCTCCAGCCACATCAAGTACTGCCACACTGGCTCAGGTGATCGGTTAATTCAAAACAATGATTTATTTCTACAAACAATTGAGTTGCTCCAACATAACACGTTAGATTTCAGGCAGTAATCTGACTGCCTTCCCAGGGAAATGAACCTTCTCAATTTGAAAAATCTACAAACAGGAACATTTCCTTTTGGAGATACATGGAAACCAGCTCTGTTTTTAACTCATGCCAGAATGAAGTCTTAGTGATAGTTTGTTTTGAGAACCAGAACTCAGCATGTGTAAACGTTCTCTTAAACAAATGTACATATACTATTAGTGTAAAATCTAGATTCAAGTCCCACTCAAAAAAGAGAATGACCGATTATCGAGAACAGAGCTTTCTATACTTGGTAAATTACTTTTCTTATTGAGTGCCACAGGCAGTTGCACTGAGAAATGATGCATCTGATCCTGTTCATGTGGGCATCCCATCTCTAATGAGATTTTCGATTTTTGGAAAATTTAACCAGGATCTTAATTCTGTCTTATAATGTATGTAATGTTCTTATTCCTTCATTCTATCACCTATCCAAAATACACGCAGGTGATATCAGAGTGAGGTCTTAAATGCTATGGCACCAATTACAAAAAATATTAAGTAGCATTTCATACAATGGTGGTGAAATTTTAAATGTTCTCACCACAAAGAAATAATAGATATTTGAAGTGATAGATAAGCTAATTAGCCTGATTTGATCATTCTACAAATGTGTACCTGTAACAAAATGTAACAATATATCCCATAAACCTATAAAATTGTTAACTAAAACTAAAATTTTATAAGATTCGTAATTCATGTCAGTATCAAAACTGTATCACACTTGGGGCCAGCAGTTGGCATAATGGCTATGTCACTGGATTTCCATGTAGTCGACCGTGGTCCAAGTCTTGGACCTGGTGGCTTAAACTCATGCAGGGAGCGTGTGCGTGCGTGCCCAAGATCCCAAGAGGAGAATGAAGGAGAAGAAATTTTGGTGTGGCCATCCCCCCTGGGAGGGGGTGAGTTCTCACTTTCTGTCTCTCTGTCTCTCTCTCTCTGTCTGGCGAGCACACGCGCCCTATAGCCAAAAAAAAAAAAAAAAAAAAAAAAAAAAAAACCTTTATCACACTCAAAGTATAATACTGTACTGAATAGAAAAGAATTGTCCAGAAATAAAAAAGTTTATGTAAGATTCAAAGTCTTATGAAAAAATGAAATTCTGAGCTAACAAATAGATATGTATTGATATCAAGCCCTAAAGTCTATATTGATAAAAGTTATGAGAGAAAAGAAAATAAATATAGAGCCATTACATTAAATTCATGATGATATTACCTGAAAAGAAAAGGCAGAAGAGATAAAAATATCCAAGAAACTCAAGACTTATAGTTCAAGCAATATATTCAATGTATTATAATACTAATACTTGAGAGTATCAAGATACGAAGATACTTATAAAGCATCAAGAGTGTGTTGCATCATTTTTGAAATTTCTTTTTTTTTTTTTTTTTTTTTTTTGAAGAGGTTTTCGCTATAGGGCTCAGTGCTCACCAGAAAAACAGAGAGAGACAGAGAGATAGAAAGTGAGAAATCGTCCCCAGGGGGTATGGCCATTCCGCAATCTCTTCTCCTCCATACTCTTCTCGGGATCTTGGGCATGCACGCACACGCCGTGCCCAGAGTGAGTTTAAGCCACCGGGTCCGGGCCTCGAACCGCAGTTGACTACATGGGAGTCCAGCGACATAGCCATTACACTAACTGCTGGTCCCTAAGTTTCATTTATTTTTAAATCAAATCAAATCAAAAATTAATTGACCTAGCATATGTAGCAGAAGTAACATATTGGGTTGTTGGAAAAGTCATGATGTATTTTTCCGTTTTTCTATGCAAAAATGTATCATGAGTTTTCCAATGACCCAATACATATTTTCCAATGACCAATACATATTTTATATTTCAGTTTGTGTATGTGTATCTATATAGATAGATAGATACACACACACATACATGTACACAATACACCCAGCATATCTGTACTTCATGCTGGTAGATCTAAGACTGTCTTTAAATAAATGAAATTGAGTGCTGTACACTTCCAATATTTCCTTTTGTTTACCATGAACCGGGGCTCAGTCAGAGGGCTTTATATATGTTTATTTAATCCTTCCAACAACTTTTTAGGCAGGTAGTTTTGTTATCCTCATTTTACAGATAAGAGAACTAAGGCAAAAGAGGCCCAGTAACATGGTCAGAGTTAAACAGTGGTTAGTTAGTGGAACAATTATTTGAACACCAGCAGCCTTCTGGTGCCTCTATCCATAACACAATACTGTATGGTGTCAGAATAAAAGTGGAACATGTAAGAAAAAGTCTGAAGTAAACCAGAATGAAGAGTGTATCGCCTTTAGAAGGATTTTAAAGCATTGAAAATTAAGACGAATTCCAAATACTCCTCTCAAGTTTAAAAAAAAAAATGTAAGAGGGACCAGCAGTTAGCATAATGGCTATGTCGCTGGACTCTCACGTAGTCGACCAAGGTTCACGTCCCAGACCCGGTGGCTTGAGACCCACGCCGGGCGCGTGTGCGTGCATGCCCAAGATCCCGAGAGGAGAATGGAGGAGAAGGGATTGTGGCGTGGCCATCCTCCCTGGGGGGTGATTTCTCGCTTTCTATCTCTCTGTCTCGCTCTGTCTGTCTGGCGAGCGCACGCGCCCTATAGCAAAAACCTCTCCAAAAAAAAAAGAAAAGAATTATATAATTATTAGAGATATACTGTGAAGCAGGAAGTATATACAGATAATACAAGTAGTGTTAAAGTTTTGGTAGATGGATATTTCTCTTCCTCAGCAAATAAAAATCTCAGGTGTTAACCAAATAAATATTTCTCTGTTGTGGCCTAAAGTAAAATCTAACAGGACTATGACAAAAACATATTCCAAAGTCCATTTGAAACACCAGCCACTCTTCTAAACCATTTTGAACAACACAGGGGGGATCGAACTAAGATTATAGCCTTGAATTTGCTGTCAGCATGAAAGGATATTCTGAGCTACCTCTATTCCAAGTCCTTGTTAAACTAAGACCCATATCTGAGTGGTCTACAATGGAAACTATTTCCCTCGGCAATGCGGGAGAAGCAACAGTAAGTAAAGATTAAGTCATCTAGG